>CALYDF020000806.1:0-22274 GCA_944474145.2 Dicrocoelium dendriticum | reverse complement strand
TGCCCCGGCATAATAATAATCATTGGTTTTAAGTAGACTTCAAAACTTTGGGCGGAACCGCTTCCATGGTCACCGTGTGTTTGTGTAATCCGACACTGAATGTATGAAATATTAGGTTGTGGGAATCGTTTTAGGAGGACTGGGAGGAAGCTCCGCTCATATATGCATCATATACCATCAGTGATAATCGGAGGGCGAAGAAGCAGATATCCGAGATGTCGAGTTTGGTAAAGCCGAGAGTTGATAAGTATTTCGCCGAAGCCGGATATTTAAATCCCCGATTGTTTAAGATAATTGGATGGTGAAAAATGTCGCGTGTCTTGGGGAATTGTGCGCTTATATACTTCGAGATCATTGATGCGTTATTTCCGGAGCCAAATTTGTCGACCTTCAGCTGGTGCGTACGCGCCATGCGGTCGGCGTCACAAATTCCGACATCCATGACGTGCACCGATGATACCTTTACTGCGATTATATCTGGCTTGATGAATGAGGTCGCTGTTGGAATTCTTGGTTCGAGAACGATGTTCACTGTTCGTTTGCGGAGTTTTTTGGCGACTTGCTCTGCAATGACATTGTGGCGTTTACATCGTGCTTCATGATTGATGCCACATGATTGTAGGACATGGGACAGAGTCTCCTTTTGTCCACAGTTGCCGCGACATAGTAGCTCGGATTGGGTCTCAGGCGGTCGTCCTCTTGCGCGTCGTACTTTTGTAGACAGTAACCCACCTCGAAGCTGTATTGCTCGAAAGAACAGTCCAGGGAATATCCTAGTCGGATTCCGCAGCCAGTGATGTGCAGCGGGTGTGGTGACCACTCCCTGGAGCGGGCACCCGTCTGCTGAGGTAAGTAGCGCGTCTTTCCATGCCTCCGCGGTTGATACTTTATCCATCACCACTCGGTTGCCGATGGTAACATTGGAGCGCGCCAGTCGATGAATGGAGCCAGCTGCGGGATCTCGGATGGCCCAGCTAGTAATTGGGTGTGCATTATTAAGATGTCGTTCTAATCGGTCCTTCCGTAACAGTGGAATAGTGGCGGATAAGCAGGGTATACCGATACCAAAGTCCCCGATTGAGGCGTGGAAATAAGCCAGATTTGTGTCAGTGGGCAACCGGAGCCATTTTCTCACATGTGCTCGAACAAGCCTGTCCATGCGTTTTAGCGTCTGTTTGTGGACAACGGCCAAGCAGAGTTTATGAAGATGCCTTGGAAGCAGGAACGTCTTCAGAAGCTCCAAGCGCTGGTAGGGTTTTAAGGGCGCTTTTGTAATTTCTTCCAGTTGAGCACGTAACTCGCCTGCGGAAGCTGGCGGGAGTTTACCTTTCCAACTGAAAGGCAAGCCTAACATCGTGAATTTCTCTTCTGGTTGCAAGGAAGGAATAATGCAATCTCCACAGTCTAAAGGGGCGGTGTCCAGTATCGTTAGTTTTCTTGAACGGTCCGCTACAATGTTGACGGAGGTTGACTTCATCTGGTTGATGGACAATCCCATGAGGGCCAGTTTATCACTGAAATGTCGCAAGCGCTCCTGCAGCGAAAACCGGTCCTGAGCAAATATCAGGACGTCATCCGCGTAGGCGAGATAATCAATTGGCCCTACTGGGGATGTCCAGGGTTCAGAGGGTAAATCTTGCAGAGCTTCGTCCAGCGTCATGATAAATAGTAAGGGAGAGAGTGGGTCTCCCTGTCTAACACCTCGTTCCGGATGGAGGTGAACATTGTTGAAAGTGGAAGTAGCTGAGGAGTAGTAGGAAGCAAGGTAATCCAGTAGCAGAGGGGGTGCGCCAAAAGCAGAGGCTGCGCGTAGTAAGGACTGATGAGAAAGAGAATCAAAGGCTTTGGAAATATCAATTGAAGCAAAGGAAAGTGGAGAGTATGAAGAATGCGCGTGTCGCAGTGCGGCGTGCATTATCGCAGGTGCTTCAAAGCATCCATCCTTACGTAGGAAGCCAAATTGTAGACGATTTGAAGGAAAAGTGGGAACCCAGCGGTCAAATAGGATTCGATGAAGCAGACGCGTAAAGACGGAAGTGACAGAAATAGGCCGAAATAACTCAGGAGAAGAGGGTGCATCTGCCTTGGGAACAAAAGTGATACGTGCTGTATTCATGTGTGAAGAGAAGGGCGAAGAAGCGAGGAGAGCGTTGAGAAACGCAGTTACAAAAACGGGGTCCATCCTCAATACATCCCGTGGTGTGACACGGTCAACCCCCGGTGCTGAGCCTTGCATCTGACGAATCGCTGCGCGCACCTCCTCTTGGGTGATGGGTCTCACCAAATCTGGGTTAGTGGGGAGGATATTGCGAGGTGGACGGTCGTCATGTACTGGAGGCTGAGAAATGACTTTTGTCCAGAAGTCCGTAAAACCAGGGATACGGTCGTCTTCTTGCAGGAAAGCCGTTCGCCATCTGCCATCAATAACGGTTGCTGCTGCATCTTTACGCCTCGTATGATAGAGACGTTGGATGTGGCCACATTGTAGGCGTCGGCGTTGCTGTTTGTTCTTAATGACTGGCCGTAACTTTTTGCGTTTCGTCGGCGCCCATCTCCGAGGGAATAGGCTGGTACATGCGGCATTAAGCTCTCTACTATAGTGTTCCCGCGAGATGTCGTCTGGTAGGGAAAGCAGCATGTTGAGAAGCAGGGAATTTGGTTCGTTATTGGCAGCTTTGCACCCACGCGCCAATCGTTGAGCCTCCGCGAGCAGAAGGCGGAATGGGGCTGTGTCATCGACCATCTGTGTGGTAGAATGCGAAACTGAGACTGCGGAAAGGGAGGGAGGATTGATCAAGTCAGCAGGAGCACTGAGAGGCAAAAGTGTGGACGTTGGCCGCGGCTCCGATTGGGAGTTTTGTCTATCGTCCGCGTTTAAGGGTGAATCCTTTCGCCTCAAAACAACGTCCTCCAGAGTGCTTTGTGATGCATCCAAGTCCACGGGAAGTAGACAGAACCCAGTCAGGATGGTGGGGTTGGCTTTCTGTATTGTGGATGAAGCAACTGTTGCAGCGGAAGTATTATTGTATGTATTACGTCGAGCAATCTTGTTCGTCGGTGGGGGGATGCTAGCAGCATGAAGGTCTTCGGTTGCCACATTCCGGGTAAGTTGTATTAGTGAGTCATCTGATGTCAAGCATAACGAGTTCGATGGTGTACACTGGCGTCGCTGCAGCGGTGAAAGGGAGGACGGTTGGATAAGTATCGGAGTGAGCGAAACCCGAGACTCTACACACTGCGCACGCCAATCAGCACAGTGCCAACCGATGCGCTGCAGGCGTTTCCGTATGCCCTCCTTCGTCCGCCATGGGAATGCCGTCTGTAATTTGTGAAGTAAAGTAACTAGTTTAGGGCAGGATCTAGCAAGGCTTGAGGCCGCTTTACTTAGCTGTCTATCTTCCCTGGCCGACCAAGTAAAGGATTGTGCAGGAAGTCGTGCTAGAGAGTTTGCATTGTATTGGACGGAATGTCGATGTCGTCGGTGTTGTGATGGGCCTCTTTGCGAAGCAAAGGAACGCCGGCAGGTATGACAGTTGAAATCGTGGAAATTGGCTGCGGCTGCAGAAGCCAGAAAGGCTGTTGGATTCCATCGGTGGGCGGCGAGATGTCTCAGGAGACCACTGCGTGTCTTAAAGGTCCGAGGGCATAAATCGCAACTTATAAGTTGTGTTACGGTGGGGTGGGTGGCAAAGGGTTCGCGGGAAAAGAAACAGGATTTTACGACTTCATTGCCTGGTAAATAGGCAGTTGTGAGGAGGGACAAGGAGGAGTGACAAATGGAAGTGCTGTCACGATGCGTGTGGGGGACGGTGACATAGGGGAGCGGTTCCGCAGGCTGGATTCGGATGCAGCAGAGGCTGATCCGTTTGCAACGTTGGTATAGTATCCAGCAGTTCCGCTGGACCGATGGTTCGAGCCAGGGGAAATAGGGGGACTGGCCGAAGCTTGCGCCGCGGGCCGTTCATAGGCGGGCCGTTCATCTATGTACCCAGTCCATACCATGTGTGCAGCGGAAGGCTATACCTTGCAGAATGTATTGCGGCAGCGTGACATTGAGGTAATAGTTCAACATGACTTAAGGTGCTCAAAGTAACACGTAAATTTGTGGAGAAACGAGAAAGGATGCTTCGGTTCCTTGTGGTGGTCACTTGAGCTATGCGACCCTTCTACCTTCCGGCAACGGCTCAAAGCTTGCGTGAGACGCCATGTGGAAACACAGTCCCGATGTACCCGAGGCAACATAGTAATTTGCAACTAATACTGTTTAATCTTGGTTCACCTTTCATTACAGCTTGCTCTGAAAACTGCTTGTTGAACATTGAATGTTAACATCGCCTATGTTAAAACTCATGTTAACCTATCAGCCACTGGATATCGCTTGCCACCTTTCTCGCTGCTTTCTGGAATCTAGCCCTAACATCATCTTAGGAGACTTCCAGCCGAAGCTTGCTGCAAAATACGACCATCAGAAATGTCGCCAAAAATGTTTTCCTCCTGAGATCTTAGCCGTTGGGCACTTCTATGACTTGCCATTTATGCTCGTACGACTCAAGCAATTAAACGTCGACCCGGTAATGCATGGTCAGTCAAAGATTTACTGCTTTTCTACAGGAGTAAATGCAAGGTACTCTCCATAGACACCAGTTCAACTAGTCATACAGACTCAGGGAGCATGTCCTGCAGCAATCGTCCGGCGAACGTGATCTGGCAATGTTGGTTCAATATGACTTAGGTTGCTCCACCCAATCAGATAAGGCCTAGAGAGTTGGAAACCAACACGTCGAGCTGTTGCGACCAACGTTCGGACAAACTGAAATCCCTATATTTTGAAAGGTCCTCACTGCTCATGTTTGCCCCTCCAAGTCAAATACGCCATTCAAGGCTCGCATCCATGACTGAAACACGATTTTAGTGCAAGAGAGTAGCTGCAACATCGGGCATCCAAATACGTTAGTAGAATGCACAATCTCACATACGAGCAGAGGATAAAACGATTGGCAGTATGCAGCAGTATGCAGACGATATCGCAGATTACGAGGCAATCTGATGATGGCCTAATTGATTCTTTACTACCCACATCATGTATGATACCCCTCACTGTAACAGAGCAGAAATAAAAGCGTGAGAGGTCACTCACTAAAACTCGCATAACAGCATACCCGTTGGGAGTGCCGCAGAAGTTACTTTTTCATTCGTGTATGTTACCTGTGGAATGCTCTACCTGAACCAGGCATCTCTGTACCGACACTAACAATATTTAAAATTCGGTTGCATGACGAACTCATCCATTTATAATTTGTTAATTAGTACTGTCTCCATCCTTCTCCTGGAATGTACCTTGGATTTAATTACTGTTACTTGTGGGTGCTGTGAAACTACGCAAGTCGCAAGACTGCAGCGAAACAAACAATTATTCCCACTTTTCATACTTAAAGTATTAACCGTTTTCTTATTCAATTTTTGATTACCCCAGCAAACTACCCAATGGGACTTGTAAAGCAGTGTTTGCTTACCCGTATAACTTCATTGTTCATTTGTATCAATTGACCCGTGTTAACTGGGTGACAGCGCGTCACAAACAAAATCTGTGCTCGTCAGTAGTTCGTGAAATCGGGGCAGGGGAAGTAAAAGTCAGGCTAATGTGTAGATCACGTTCGGAATCATCAACATTTCACATGAGGCGCTAAATTCATGTATTTTTCGTATTGTTGTCAGCTCTTCACATTAACTGCATGAGGTTATCGCCTTAGGAAAACGGGAAGCAATGTGCGCTCCATCCCGCATTTTCTAAGGGATTTTCAATCCATCTCATCTTTGCTCTCATTGAATCAATGCGCAGTTCATCCTGCATTTCTACGACGCTTGAATTCTCTGTAAATCATTCTTTGGCTTTCAACATTCTGTATTCCGATTCATGCTGCACGCCTATGCACTCTGGGAAAACTGAGCAGTTCCACGAATGTGACTCTTATGACTCAGGGATGACCCGAATGTCTAGTACTAGGACAAAGTTTGAAAGCTGTTTCTGATCTAACATATACTTTCAGACAAACCTCACACTGTGACCTCTGTCTACGTGATCCGTACAATTAGCTCGGGTTTCTTCGGTTAGTTGGATTACATAAGGTGCTTCTGTGAGAACCCGTTGTTATTCCTAATTCGGGGACATATTTTCACCTTGTCAATCCGTGACGCTGATGTAGTATGGATACTTGCAATATCGTAAGTCGAATTTAGATAGTTTTACTCATCAACAGCATTGTGCTATTGGGATCTCGAGTGTCGACAAGTTAATGCCAGTATTTCCAGAAAATTATTCATAGAAGGCAGCGTCTGAACCCGTGCCACCATAACTTGTCCCTAATAAACTCTACCGGAAAATTCTGTCTCAGTGGAGCACCTTTCTTTCATCGAATTCACAGTTAAACAGTTTCACTTCAACTGACGTAATAGCAATGTCCTGCATCCCAATCATTTTCAGATTTCTTTGTAATTCATTATATACATGGACACTGGAATTTTGGTCCCGTGTTCATTAATCACTTGCGTAGCCAACCGGCATGTGCCGCGTCACAGTGTCTTCGTAGCAAGCTGACCGGTAAGATGTCATCGAACGTAGCTTTGGATGTCATTATCTTTTCCTCTTCTCTTAACCTTCCCATTTCGCCTTGCGTATCGTAGAGCAATCGCCTCTCTCCCGGTCCTCCATCAGCGGCTGTGACAATGCCATGCAGTTCTCCACGAGGTGTAACATAGGCACACACACACCATCCAGTCCCTACTGTTACCAGGTGGCTAAAATGGAACTGTTCAGCCGCCTTTGGTGTTTCTCTTTTACCCTTCAGTCCCATGTTCTAGTCGACCCATCAATGGCCTGGACACGGGAGTCCTCGGAACCCTCAAGCGGATGCATACCATAGGCGCATTGCAGCACCAAGAACCTATTGGCAACAACATTTTGGTGCCCTTTTGCTGACGTTACTCTTCTGCTGCACCGAAGTTCATTAATTACGATGATAAAACCTTTCTTCAACTTCTTTTCTATATTGGGAGCAGTTTCCGTGCTGCACATCCTCCAACTTCTCATCCAGACAAAATTTACTAAATGGGAATCAGTCTATTTGCCAACAAATGTGGATCATCTTCGGATATTTCGGCCCATGACCCACGTACACTCGTTAAGGTGACACAACTAAGCGTAAGGGTTGAGCTGCTTTGTGCTTTAATTCATACGTCAAGCGAGCCATGTTGCAGTCCTCCGCCCGAGACACTGTTTCGTACTCTGCATTGTTCTTGCCTAAAAGCGGTTTGTGGGGATGCATTGCTGGAATTCGTTACCACGTAGTACATGTCCTCCCAACTCACTACTGATATCAGAGGTATCATACGCGTGGGACCTTATCATTATAACAGAAACCTAGTTGCGCGCACAAATCATCAAGGACGAAGTCGCGATGAATGGCATGCTCCGTTTCGCAACTATGGCAAACGGAAATGGACTACTCATCCGTTGTCAGTACAATCGTGACCACATGAATTTGCAATTCCCAATCAATATGTAACGCTAGTAGTTTGCGGCCGTTTTTGTGACGATGTCGTCCGTTCATCTGAGAAATCTTTTTATCCTGCAACGAATAAATCTGAGGAGCGACCAGTTTTACTGGTTCCTGGAAAATACCCAGGTAAGGATGCGACCAATTATCCCGTAACACTATAGCTACAATTTGGTTCCGAATTGAGGGATAATTTGGAAGGCTATGGAAATGCTTACGCTCCCTCGTGCAGCTGCGACGCGCCCTGATACTCCCACAACCCTAGTGCGCACAAATCACCAGTGCCGATTGACTGCGCTTACTTCCTATGTACACAAAACCTTGGCGTGTCTATCCATTAATGAGTTGTTATGGACTGCGTTTCCATCAAGTAAATGCTCACGTGGACAAATGCCCACTTACTTAATGCAAGAACAGGTTAATCACTCGTAGGAAAGATTTAATATTACAAGAAACGAAAAGGTTTACGAACTTAGGTTGAAATATAAGGTTACAGGATTTGCTCGTACGAGCACAGTTTTTCGTTGAGCGCTTCGGCGGTACATATACTCCAATTGGAATGATACAGAGAAGCATATCACGGCCCCTGCAATAAGGATGGCTTGCCGGAAAACCTCGTCGTGGTGCCAGTTTGATCTCTAAGGATTTTCCCGTTCCAGGGAATGGTTCTGCGGCAGTGTTGCAGGACTTGGTGGGTTTTTGTCCTCCCTAGAAAAAGCCACATATGTCCGTGTAACAACACCGCAACATGGCAGATGTGACTCGCCGTTAAATAAAGTCACTGCCCCTTGCTTCACTCCAGTGGAGCAGTGTATTCAAGCTGCCAGATGCTTTCATCTTGGGGAAGATTGGGTCCATGTTTGGTAATTGACCAAAGGAAAAGCTTATGAACCGAGTAGTCGGTCACCGGCTCCCAATGGGTGTGATTCCCTGAATTCGCCCCGCTGTCATGTGGGTAGGCTATTGAGCCAAAGGCTCGGGGTGGCGACTCCTACGACAACTCCCTACTTCGGCCTAAGCAACCGGGTAGGATCTCGTCTACTGACGAACCATGGAACTGAACTGTGTTCCTCGCTCTACTGACGCTTGCCTTGTATTAACTAACCTGAGACACTTGTGACGTCGTCGCATTGTCTCTCTCAAGCTCAAAGGGCCAGTGTACAATGTCACAGTTTGTGCTGTCCTACTCTACGGCTGCGAGACTTGGCCTGTTCGACCGGAACATTTGAGACGACTGTCTACTTTCCACAACCGTTGCTCGCGTATGGTGGCAGCTCCATGTGGGCAACGCGGAACTTAGAAGCAGTGTCATAGGAGCGGACAGTCCTTGCCTCCAGAGCAGAAGCATCCAGCACCGCTTGCCTTGGCTCGGTCACGTAATGCGCATGCCGGCCCACCGCCTTCCACGTTGCGCATTATTTGCGCCTCTTGGATGGGAATGGAAAAAGGGCCGCGGCGGACAACCGATGACTTGGTTTAGGGGCATGAATAATCATAGTTCGTGTCTAGCGTCAGCTGGATCCGTGCGTCGCCGAGGCTAGGGATCAGGTGAAGCGGTTTCCCAATGGTTGGAAGTATTGGAGGATATGGCTGGCAATAGGAGTCAATGGCTGTCAATGCTGTTTTACCATCTCTTTACCATGCAATCTTTAATTATAAACAAATCATGAAAACGAAAACAAAATACTCTAAACGGTGTGCCTGAAACCAAAAAGATTTTGTCTAAGCTTGTACTCTCTCTATTCATTAAACATTATATTCTCCATTCACTACTAACTTGGTTAAGATGGCAGTCTGTCTGCCTGTTGATTTGAGAAGATATATATATATACATATATATATATATATATATATATATAATGTCTTTACGTTGAATACGCGGTTCAGGCCTGGCGCCCATGGTTAACTTAGGTATTCGTCTTTTGTAGCAACACCAAAGAAGAGCTACCAAGGCAACACGTGGGCTATCCGGTCTCAATTACGAACTACGCCTTCGTATACTTGGTGTGTTATCCTCAGAATACCGAAGGCTTCGAAGAGAGCCCGTCCTCACATACCGGATACTAATTGGAAGCGAGCAACCATGTTTATCACTGCTGGCCATCGCCTCTTACAAACATTGTCGAGGCAATCACCTGAAACGAGTGAAGCAACACTCCCGTTTGGATTGTAGGAAGTATTTTTACTCTCTTAGAATCTGTTCACCCTGGAATAAACTAACAACACGTGTGGTGAACGAACCGGACAAAGCGACATTCGAGAGACTATTGGACTTTCATCTTAGTGCTAAAGGCTACACGACAGCGTGATAATGTGCGACGTATTTACTACTGATAGCACAATGGAACAATGGTTTATTACGGGTAAAAAGCATTGTTTAACAACTCTCGTGGGATGGGAATTATTGCGAAAATTAACTTGCATGACAAAGTGAAAAGCGTTTTGGTGGACTCACCATAGACTTATGTGGAATAGCGGAGATGTTCGCGTATTGAACGTATAAATCCATAAATCCATTGGTTGGGAATGTGGCAAGACACCGTTTGATTGCGTTTTGTAGCCCCTGGCTAACAAGTCATAGAACGAAATGTAAATAAGACAATGCATCGTCAACTGGTTTCTTAGATATCGCCAGATTGGGAGCAGAGACGACATAATTAGGGAGGGCGTTCCAAGGCTGGCACACGCGGAGGGAAAAGAAATTGCTATGGCATTCAAGACGGTTAGACTGTATTGTCAGTTTCAGACAATTACCTCTTAGGTTAGTGTTTTGGTTCAATTCAAGGAGCGGACGGCTAATGTGGTTTGGATTCTCCAGAATCTGATAAACCATTATGAGATCCCCCGCAAAAGCCGGTATTGACTGCTGTACATTCTTAGAGAATTCAGTTTAAGCTGATAGGGCAGATGAAAGAGGCCCCTGACGTTCTTGCTTGCCCTTCGTTGAGGAGTCTCGCGAACAACAAGATCCTGTTTCTGCCACTGCTGCCAAGCTTGAATAGCATATTCCACGTGAGATCGCATTTAAGGAAAGATTGAGGGTTCAAACCGAGCGAAAACTTTGCGAAGACCGTAGTGCTGATTGCCGGTTCTCGTCGACTTCTCTGTCTGTTTTGTACACCCGAGATTATCCTTTAGCAATACACCCAGGTCACGCTCCTGAGAGACCTTCTACAAGGTGTGATCTCCAAGCTTGTAAGCGCTCACCGGCTGGTGAAGCAGATGTATCAACTTACACTTGGTTATCTTAAATTAAAGCAGGTTCCTCTTTGACCATTTATAAGTGCCATCTAGGTCATGTTGGAGTAGATCGTGATCTTCATTGTTACTAATCGCCCGCCATATCTTGACGTCATCGGTGAAAAGCAGGAAATTTGAGGAGATAACTGATGCCAGGTCGTTGATAGACACCAGGAATAAGCATGGGCCCAGCACTGAGGCTTGTGGGTTAAAGAGTGGGTTAGAGAGTGATCCGCAAATGCGTACTTGAAGCTTCTGTTGGCGAAGGAAGCTTCCAATACAACCAAGTACTGGATCTCCGATTCCGTTACTCTGTTGCCGTTGAAGTAGAATGCGGTGATTTAGGCGGTCGAGAGCTTTGGAGAACTCAAGATAGACGACGTCAACTCCGACCCCATCATCAGCCACTTCCGTCCGTTACATATTTCTCGGATAGAACTTCTCTGATCAGGCAGTCCGTGAAGGCAAATCCATCAGCCGAATCGAAGGCACATTTTGATGTTGAGGAACACGACAACGGTGGACCGCCAATAATTGTGGTGGTGCTCCAGTAACTGACGCAAAGTGAAGGGGTGAACGATGCAGCCGAGAATTCGACGAAGCTCGGCTTGCTTTTCACGAATCTGAAATTTTCGAGTGCTAGTCATTCGGTGAAGGATGACGAAGACAAGCAGCATGGAGGCAACGGAGTGCAGATTGATTATTCTATGTTTGCCGCATACCAAGCACGAGCCTCCGTTGAAGGTCGGGACATTAACGGAGCGGCTGCATTCCGTCGGGACAGTTTCCTGCTCCCACAATTCACTGGCGACTCTTATAAAGTATCCACAAGAGCAGGGTCCTCGAATTTGACGAGCACTTGATAAAGATCACCTGGTCTTCTGTATACTTTAACTTCAACAGTCCTAGCTCATGTTCGACTTCAGAGCGAGAGGTCGATACAAAGTGACACCCCAAGGAGCAGGGCGATTACTGCTCGGTAAAAGTTGCCAATTGCGGTTGAATAAATTGTTTTTGGAATGCTCACTCCAACGCTTCAAGCGTTTTGTCAAGTTATATCTAGACTATCCACTCTCGTCAAATGTAGTTTCACTAACACGAGGACTCCTAATACCCGTTTCCCGTATCAGGCGGAATAACTTCCGATGGTTACCAAGCACCGGGGCCACTTCTATCGCTGACGCACTATGAGACCACCGCGCTTCGCGGTCATCTCAAATTTGCACGGAGCTAGCTGGTCTCATTGAGTTCACTTCCATTCGGAATGTGTCCGCGAGTATCGAAAAGCTTCAAAGACTGTGATGAAACCCAATCTGCATGTTGGCTATTGGGTTTACCAAATGAGGATTTGTCTGCTGCTAGTGAGGTTTGATGAACATACACCCAGTGACCACCAACTGTATGCAGTGGGCGCATATGTAAATAATATTAATAATAATAATGCGTATATTTCTCTTGATGAGGAAAACTGTGTCAATAGCTGCACTGATGAAATTGTACAGAAGAATCCATGCTCTTGCATGGGTTACGTGCATAGGTGGAGTATTGGGATATGCGTTTCATGTATTAATATTCTGGTGGATGGTTGAGGCCAAAAGCTAATAATGAAAACATTGATGTTTATGCATTTGGGCTCCTCTCGCAATAGCTTATCGAGGGATTTTTCTAGTGTGAATATAGAACTTAGGGTAGTTAGATCAAGGTAATTGGCAGGTCTGCTTCTAAAGTTTGCCACCTTGTCACATGACCAGTGTGCTGTTGGTAGCCTATGCCACAGATGGCTATATCTGATCAGGAAGACATTAGAGCAGACGTTTCTTTCTAGCCTTCAGTATATTCAGTGTAAAATCTTTGTTGCAAAGCGCTAGAGTTGAGTAATGTTGGAATAGGTATTTTTGTGTAGCACGTTGAAAAGCACCATCAAGTTGTGCTTCAATCGTCGAATCCAAAGTGGTTCGAGATGTAGTTCATTGCAACCTTCTGGATAACTAATAACAGAGTGTTTATCAATCAGATGTTTACTACATGACCTCTGCAGGTTCTCCACAACAATTAAGTCACCCTTTCTCATATTTACCTAAATTATGCTGCAGTATTCGAGGATGGGGTGATTGAGTAGCTTGAAATACCAGCTCGAATGTCAGTGCACTTAGATAGACATTCAGAACATCTGTCTTGGTCAATCGGCGGGTGTCGATGAGCCTGCGGGGTCGTCTTTGGCGTCCACCTAAACAACACCGCAGATCGGCACTGACAATTGCATGGTCAGTATACACACAGGTAGTCCAATTCCAGCAACAGTTTTGGGCGCAGCTTTTCCAGCGGAAACTGATCTCAGTTTGTTCGAGTTACGGTCAGCACTGGCAGGTAGGCACCATGTCACCCTCCGACGAGTGTTGTGTCTGAAATTAATGCTCGCAAGGGAAAGTCAGCAACTTCACACATATAGAGTAATCGCTGACTACTATCAACGCGGGTGTTTACAACATTTGCGCCGTCAAAGTGAGGCACATCCGTGGTCAATTTTCTAAGCTAATCGTTCAGATCCCCAGCCAACACCACACTGTCCGTGCGTCTTCTGTGGCGAAGGAGCACGTTCATTTGGCCACAGTAGTTGTCTTTTACCAACGCAACGTTACAGTTTGTGGGCGCGTGGGCAAGAATGACGATTATTTACTTATTAGTATTGCGCGAATTCCAAGCTTTGAACGAGCAAGACAGTCTGACCGCACAGGCCCGGTTAATGATTGGGATCCAATCAACGAGCGCAGCTTCAGCCCGGGGACTCAGAGCAACACCGTTTTAGCCGGTGATCGATGGTGCATCTTCTTTGAATAGGCGCAATGATAAAACACTGTTAGTGTCACCTGAAGTGTATCGCAGAATGAGTGCAGAGCTCAGGTGTAGGCTGGTTTCCGATAAGCATCAGGTATCGATCAAGAGGTCTCTGATGTTCGGGCAAGTGCTTCCTGTTAACCGATCTATCACAATGTGCGTAGGTTGGGTATGTTAATCTGAGAGAGGATCGAGGGCTCTAAACTGGGCTTTACCGCTTGGTTAGACATAGGTTTGTCTACAGGTCAGCAGTGAGGCCCCACGTTTGCATGTGAGTCGAAACCCGTATCAAAGTAAGTTGGGGTATGGCCAAGAATTGACTGATTTATAATGCGGAGGATAAAAGTGAAGTTGGAAAGGTGCGATAAAGGTGAAAAACCGTTAGAGAGAGAGCTTGAGCAGTAGCATCCAAACCCCTATCTATCCTGCTTGATACAGCAGATAGGGCACTGTTCATTATCCTCTGCGACGGCCAGAGCAACAAGAAAGTATTTAAGAAAAGGTTCAAAGCAATGAGTCGGCAGGATACTGGCAGGTTGCCTAGGCCTAAACAGGAGAACGATTAGGGTTCTCAACCAAAGCCTTTAGTTCAAAAACCTAACTGCAAGACAGCTGGTTTGGCACTGCGCTACAAAGAGTCCGTTTTAAGGGATAAGGAGTTACCCTTACTCCAACGTCAAATCTGGTGGACTAGTTTATACTACGCTATGCAACAAACGGCCTTGTTGTGTACCGTTGACAAGCTCAAAAGCTAACCAGGTCTATGCATACGGTTAGGTACACAATTTTGTTTTCCTCCTACATGACACTCAGCTCTTCTTACATGTTCGAAATTCATCATCTACTGCACAACCCAACTCAGCGCCTCTGTGAACACAGTGAACATGCACGCTTTGAACAGTGGACTCCACATTAACAAGGACTGATTGTCATGCAAACTGACATTCCACCCCAGAGTGCTCGATTACATGCATCCGGTAATAAGACGTCAGGTCATAGCGCATTCCAAACTGCCCATTCCAAACTGGATGCATAGAACCACTCATGGAACCCAGCACGGTCACCAGGACCGCATACCAAGCCCCTCCACAACAACCAATCACAGTTTTACTAGAACCAGCAATCGATTTGGAGGATAATGGATGAGCAGGCACCTAATCAACATTCACATTAAGCGCAGTCATAGCTGGTACCTCAATCATCAGCGAATGACTGAAATGCAAGAAACACGCATGCACATATGCAGACTAAATGCAGTGATGATGTATGGCACGTATCAAATCGACTGCATTATTGGTCTGAGTTTGTAAATTACACCGGAAACACCGTAGTTACTAAGCGCTGCGCTTGTCCTGCTTACCTATTCACCCGATTCGTCGCCATTTTGTTGTTGACCCAGCATGACCATGCTGGTTACTTACCAGATCTGCTTGGATGAAGCCCTCGCGGCCACATATTCTACCACACAATGATTTTTATGTAGGCAGACAGGACCCAGTCGATTTTCGTCGTTTTCCCTACCAGCATTTTTTGATGATGTAGCAATACTTTCTCGTGCGTCCGAGCAACCGATTTCTTAATGTTTTCAGGTTATTGGCGTCGATCCTCTGCTATTGTCTCCCATTAAATAAAGACAATATTAGTTCGTGATACACTAAACGTACACAAATTCTGGTTACGCTGGTTCGGTTTTCTCACGTTACCCTTCCTGGCATTACGTTGGTAACACAGCAGCCGTTTTTCTCCCCTTGTGGAATCCACACTGTAAACATGTCCGATCTACTGCAGGTTCCATAACAGAAGTATGCAATCCACTGCATAGATACCATCTCGTTGCAGCAACTCAGTGTCTGCAAATCTGTCACAGTTCCCGATGCGCCGAATCCGACGCAGACACTGTGGATGAAAACACTGCAAATATCGGTTGTTCAACGGACAGAGATTCTGTCTCTCAGCCGTGCAGAAGAAGCGACAACACCATCGATCGTAGCCCATTCCAAACTGGATGCATAGAAACACTCATGGAACCTAGCACGGTCACCAGAACCGCATGCCAAGCCCCTCCACAACAACGAATCACAATTTTCGGTGCGCTCCAACTTGTGGTCAGTGCAACACTTGGCTCCACGCAGTACATGTGTCGTGCACACTTCACGCATATCACCCTGACGTACGAGGAGAAGACGGAGTAATGGAGTGTGATATCTCCATAGTGCATCCAGATAGCGATATAACTTGTACCC
Organism: Dicrocoelium dendriticum; assembly: GCA_944474145.2. Classification (NCBI taxonomy): domain Eukaryota; kingdom Metazoa; phylum Platyhelminthes; class Trematoda; order Plagiorchiida; family Dicrocoeliidae; genus Dicrocoelium; species Dicrocoelium dendriticum. The sequence continues at coordinate 6,403 of CALYDF020000806.1, read as the reverse complement.
AACGCAAACTGTATGTCCATGAGCGTCAGGCTGTGAGTGGCACACAGTGAGCTCAGACAGTCACAGTCACCATTGGCTGGGCCAAGAACCATATGGCCCGATTGGTGCCCAGAAGAAAGAGCAAACGAGGGGAGCGCACACAAGGGAAAAGCACAAGAACACTGTGCACAGCGAAAATTGCACAAGCATAAAGGCGCACGGACATAAAAGCGCACACCAAGATTGTGTACATGGGAGAGTGCGCATACGGAACGTTGCGCACGCTGAAGGTTGCTCACATAGAAGAATGCGCACACAGAAGCTTGCTACAATGAAGGTTGCGCACACCGAAGCTTGTGCACATAGAAGAATACGCACAGAGAAGATTGCCACAAGGAATGTTACGCATACGGAAGGTTGCGTACACAGAATTTTGTGCACAATAAATAAACCCATTTTACCAATTTGGTTACATGGTCATTATTGACCATATTATTTAGGTACTATACTTAATATTCACATTAGGAATTCATGTCACCAAAATCGGTCCACTGGAAATCTTTCTGGTATTGACTACGAGACAATGATTTATTTTCGATACCGGAATATACGTCACACCACAGCCGCTCATACGACGTTGTATACGGGAGGGGGTAGGGGAATAATTCGACATATATCCAACACTTGATTCGACCATCAGATTCAGCTGCATTTTTCCTCTTCATAAATGCCTGCTTAGTAGTTTAACAATTCCAACCATCACGATATAACCCCACCTTACCCCAAACACAAGCAGGTACACATGGCTCTAAGAATGCAAACAAACGTTGTGCCAGACTGACGGTGCAAAAGTTATTAAGGTAAGTTAGGTACAGCCACATTCTCATCTCCGGGGACTTCAATCTACACGATCTGGTGGTATCGGCATCACCCAGTGAACAATTCAAAGCAGACTTGCATGAACTGATCGCTAATATTCCTTTGTACAATCATGTTACCACGCCCACTAAATTCAGGACTACAAACAAACCGTTCATATTGGACATTTTGCTCACGAATAAAGAGCTTATGGTTGATAAGTTATTGATGGATAGTCCATTAGGTCTCAGTGACCATGTAGTAATAACCTTCAACTATATGTCTTATGCAGTGTATCCATCTGAACACTCGGAACTAAATCACACAACCACACGCTGCCACGTATTGAAAGAACTCGTCGACGCAACTGCTTGGGAATTCTTGAACAACAGTCCCCTTGACAAGGGTTGGACAGAATTCGTTGATAGACTCAGCGACACCGACAACAGAGCATCAGAGACCAAACCTCTTCGTCCCGCAAAAATGCCTTCAATCCTAATGAGCAGGACTCGAAAATGTCTGGCGATACGGGATGCAACATGGAGTGCCTACAAGATTCACACCAAATCAGAGACTTGGAGCAATTTCCTGACCCATCGCAACCATTGCACTGTACTTGTCCGTGAGGACAATGTAACTTATCAAGAGTGTCCAACCAAAAATTCATAGGCATGTCAATAATCTTCGTAAAGTGAAGCATTGAATCCCTCCACTTTTCACTATAGACGGTAGAGTACAAAACGCCAAAGAAGCAGCTAAGCTCACGCGGCTACAATACGCCCCAATTTTCGAACTCGCGGCCTCTACCTGTCCCATAATGTCATGCACATTATCGACTCCACTAATTACATATGTAATTTTCAACTCACTTCTTGTACTAAGGAAGTTACTCTCACTGCGCGATCAGTGGTTAGGGGTCAGACTAACTCATTCTCACAATCCATCGCACTTCGAAAGTTAAGGAGATCCCGATGGTCCTTTTCATTTAAAACTTAGCCATGTGATACGACGGGTCCCCTGGTTACAAGCTGACGGCTTTTTTGTGTGGCGCACGAGCGCTACACAGTCATTTATAGTGGGGGGCACCTGGTGCTCAATGGTTTGCTACCACCCGCCTCAAGCCAGGCAGCCCCTGGTCAAATTGGTGCAAACCCGCCAACACCCACTTGCGGTTGGCAATATTCACTAGTGTTAACATAAACCATATGTGCATTATGCTAAATCTACAAAAGCTGCGTGTGACAGGCATCAAATAGATCGAAATGGGTCTCTGCAGTCACACACTCGAGCTGGACTTGCTCTCCACTGCATTGTGAGTCCAGCTACTGAGCCAAAGTTTCTGGGTGGAGTCCCTCAAGCAAATCTCCTTATCCACTCTACGTTGTGAATCAGGCTATGGAGCCAAAGACTCTGGGAGTAGTCCTTCGAGCGAACTTCCATATACTCCACTGTTGTGTGGTTCAGACTGTTGATTCAAAGACTACCCACCTTTCAGAATGGGTAGCTGGAGAGTATCACCTGCTGTCTCGACCAAGTCAACAATACTCACTCTTCTGTCTCCTCTCCCCACTCTTCTCCTTCTACTGAGCAAGCGTATCGCTGACCTCGCAGCTGTTGTCATCGATACGTGTAGCTCTTTCAGCAAACCCAGAGTTTCATTTCACATTAGCTCTTTTAACGTCCGCACTCTAGGCCAGATCGGCCAACAGGCCCCACTGACTCACTCTTAACTCTCTTGGTAAATATGTGTGCTGTGCCTCCGAAACACTCATACAAGATAACAACGTCGTGACAAATCTTCGGCTCCCTGGTTCTGATGACGATGGCTATACTCTTCGCATCTCTGACGATACTGAGTCGATGACTTCAGATATTTAGCATGTTCGTATTGCCCTCACAAACATGCTAAATGCATTCTGCTCGACCGGATAACGGAAAACAGCCGCACGCGTACGGTTCTACTTCGAACCTCCATTATAGTTAGTAAGCAACGTCGAAGACAAGGTACCTTTTCATCGCCTCAGTTTATGCTCCTACTGATTGCGGTCCAGAAGGTATCAAATACGATTTCTATCAACAGTTATCCTCTCTTCTTCGCATGGAGAAGAATAATGACATGCTATTTGTTACTGGGGTTTTGAATGGCTTTGTGGGTCATCTTTCAGACTGCAAACAGCTCGTGGAAAGCCGCTTCGGAATCGACGCACGTCGATCAGACATTGCTAGTCGATTCCTGCAACTGTGCTCTCATCACAACCCTTACCTTATCAGCACTGCTTTTGAGCGAAAAGCTTCGCTCTGAGTCACCTGACGCCCATCGACTTTCTCAATGAGTTGGATCCAAATGGACCATATTGCTATCAGCTACAGGTAGTGCACATCAGTCCAATACTCTCGGTTAATTTGGAGCACGTGCCCAGGTTCTGATTATCTTTAGTGCGCGCACGCTTGGCGCTTACTCTTCCTGCATCAAATAACTGAGTATTTTCTAACTTTCTTACCTGTAACTTGAACCCGCAATCTGACTTCCAGCAATATCATGACGAACTGGCTCAGCAAAATCTCAGTGACTAATGAGGTTAGTGAACCGAAAGCTGACGGAGATCGTCTCAAATGTGCCATGAAGGATGCCTTTGACGCGTGCTATGCACAGCATGCGTCGCAAATGAGAATGCATCATTGAGGCATCAATCATCTTGAACAATGCACCGAAACGGGCTCCGATGGACACTGAGTTTCAGCGTGTCCTGACCTCCGTGAAACAGTGGCTGGCAAGTGTCGTGTTCAAATATTTGCTTTGTTTTTGCCCTCGAGTCGCTTATCCTACTCACACAACTGGTTAGCACTCGTTGGCCTATCATGTAAGCTTGCATTCGATTGGTTGCAATGCGAACTTCTATCGATTTAACTGTACTGCGCGTGTGTGCGGACAGTTTCTCCCATACATACGTTCCGGCGCTGCTCTGGTCTGCTGCTTTTTCGGGATACAACAAATTGGCGTCGAGTGTTACCGATGTCATTGCATGCTACTGTCCTCTCACCGTTACGGACTGACTCTGCGGTTACTCCAAATGCAGCGTGTTGGGAAGATTGGAAAATTAGTTTTTCAGCTTATATTTTGTGCTACAAGTTCTCAATCCATCCGTGACGCTGAAAACGGAGGATTCTTTAAAGCTTTTGCTCTTGCACCTAGGCTCAGAGGGTCGACGTATATTTGGTGCTCTAAACTTGCGGGAGAAACCCACGTTGACAGAGGCCTTATCGGCCCTCGATAAACGTTGGGGTGTTCGAGTGAACACCTACACTTCTCGGTACAATATTTCGCAGCTGTAACAAGCATCTGGTGAATCAGTAGAGACATTCATTTCCCGTCTTGTTTGTTCTGTTCGCAAGTGTGACTACAATAGTATTCTCAAGAAAAAGTGGAAACAAACATGTTATATAACAATTGATTTCTGGTCTCATGGATTCCAGGATCAGAGAGTCTCTTAATGGAGAACGCAGAACAGCTCACATGGGACAAGGCCTATGACGTGGCTCGCGCGATGGTCACAGTCACGGAACAAAACAGAATTTTCTTCTCCAACACCGGAGCTACTGAAATTAACCGTTTGGATTCTACACGCTCTTCGACGCGATCCTCAGCTAGAAATAAGTGTTACCGTTGTGGAAATGCTGAACATCTTGCAAATGATAAGTCATGTCCTGCAATGAGTGAAAGCTGCCGGAATTGCGGTAAGACCGGTCATTTTGCTAGGGTTTTTCGTTCCAGCGCCATTTCTTTAGTTGATTTTGCAAACGACTCCGGAGCTTCTCCGGTCACCAATGAACAATCTATATATGTTGTTAATGAATGCGAACATCCAATTTCGTCTCCAACTCAAGAACCCAAACTGCCTTCGCCAGATATTCGTCGTGTGTTTTTGAAGTTAGAAACAAAACCATTTGTCTAGACATGGAACTAGATTCCGTATCACCAATCACAGTTGTGCCATATTGTTTTTCCAACCAGCAGTTTGGTCAACTAACTGTACATCCTTCGCTTACACTTTCAGCAGCTACTCCAATGGTGATGTCCACACACTCGGTTTTGTTACTGTTTCAATGGTTCTTATAAACATCAGGAAGTATACAGTCGATGTTTACGTCTCTAAAACTAATAGTAAGCCTCTATTGATACCTAATGCCATGGCCTTATTGAACGTATCACCATGCGTCAGCTGGATGACCAATACCTGTGTCGACCTTCATTCGTTACGTTCTAGTTACCCAAACCTCTTTCTTCGGGATATTGGTAGAGTCCCAAAAGCAATGCACCGCATTCGGTTGAGCGCGGATTACAAACCGTTCAGCATTTCTCAACCTAAACCTCTTCCTCTTGTCAAGCGAAAAGCGTTGTCGTAAGATTTGAAAAATATGATCACGGAAGACTTGATAGAACCCATACAGTGTTCTGAATGGGTTCATCCACTAGTTGCCGTTCAAAAGAAAGATGACTCAATTCGTGTATGCACCGACTTTCGAGCGCTTATTCGACATATACTTGTGGACAAGTTCCCTCTGCCTTGGATATATTTGGATATATTTGCTCTTCCCAACCCTGAGAAGAGCAGCACCCAAATATATCCATTCAGGATACGGTCCTCGACATCGGAATGACTGAGGCTTACCTCAAAGTGAGCCGAGGTCTCAATAGAGTTTGCGAGTCGCAACCCAACCACACAGCGTGCTCCCTAAATTCAGCTTTGATTCCCTCTGTCTTCTATCAACGAGTTGATGGGTAAGCCATCAAACGCCAAACTTTTCTCAAAGCTGGATATTCGCCGTGCATACTACCACATGCCACTAACTCCAGGTTGCCGACATTTGACTACTTTCCTCACGCAAGACGGTTTGCATCAATACAATGTGCCAGCAAAGGGCCTTAGTAGTGTCCCAACAGCTTGTCAGAAATTTATTACTCTATCGCTATTAGATCTTAAAGGATGTGTTGTGTCATTGGTAGTAACCCCACCGAACATCAGGAAAACCTTCATAATGTGCTTCATAGACTGAATGGACTAAATCTCTGCCTGAATACCAACGAATGCCAATTCGCAGTAACGGAGGTCAAGTTTATTGGACATGTTATTTCCACCGCGGGTATTAAGCCTAATGTGCAGAACACCAGAGCCATTCTCGATTGTCCAAAACCATGCAACGTTACACAGATGAAACATTTCTGGGGTTTGTGTTCTTATTACCTTCGACATTTAGCGAATTTTTCGACTATTGCCGAGCCATTACGAAGGCTGACGCGCCAAAACTAGGAATTTCGTTGGGCCACTGAACAAGACAATGCTTACATGATTATACGAGCGATGATTGAATCCACTCCCACGGTAGCGATCTTCAATGAGCACTGTCCAAATTTTGTTTCAACGGATGCTCCAGATGTTGGCTTGGGTGCAGTTCTGTCCCAGCTGCGCGTTGGCGAGGAGAAAGTGATTGCGTACGCATCACGTACCTTGGCTGATACTGAAAGAAATTATTCCGCCAGCGAGAAAGAGGCCCACGCATGCGTCTG
>CALYDF020000805.1:0-22193 GCA_944474145.2 Dicrocoelium dendriticum | reverse complement strand
CAGTCCTGTAAACGGTACTGTATTCATGTTGTGCGATTACCAAGCTGCCGAGTATTTTGAATGCTGTGACTTGCGTACAAGTCGACATTCTACCACATGTGACCGTGTGCTCTTTTACGACATGGTGCGAAGCACCAGTAATCGCAAACTGCTGCGGTATGAAGTGCGCACCGAACTATCCACACAGAAGTTAGAGGGAACTGGTGCTGTTGTGCATGTGTATTTCCAGACTCCGAATGGACCGAAGTATTTTACAACCACTTTCTCCGAACTAGCAACCTTCGTACCATGCCCTGAGATAGTTTCGCTGGTATGGCTTGATACGTATACTAAACGCATAATTACGCATCAGATTCCAGAAAGCCATACCCTAGATTTCGAAGACTTTCACGAAAAAACGTTTTACAAATCGGACCAGGAGGAATGGAACTTCCAGCTGACCGGGTGGATGGCACACGAACATGTCTTAAAAGTAATTGCCTTTCACACGCAACCAAACTCGATGGAATACGACGTGCATCCAGGGAAAGTCGGTGCATATAGATTCACCAAAAGCAAATTCCATGGATTATTCTCCGAAATGGTCTACACTAATCGGAAACTTGAGAAGCGTTTTTTTGATGTCACAAGTACTATAGTCGTGTCCTTTCCGGTGGATGCCGTTCTGTTTGTTATAATTGACTCGGAACTTCATCGCCAGTTCGGGAACGATTCACTGATCCCAATCATTGACGCTGCAAAGAGTATAATGGTGGGTAAACGGGTGAATTTTCGGTATCCATCATGGCGTACTCCTGCAATGCGGTTATTAAATATTAAATCGACTCGCAAAGCCGTGTATCGAGTTGGTGAAAATTTCCAGTTTCGAACTGCATATATGCGGACATGTCGCCATTTAGCAAAGTGCGAAAAGAAGCTGCGATTGGTGGATACGTACTCGGGGCAAAATCGAATGAAGTGCAACCGGCAAAGTGGTGCGATGGAACTGATTAATCTTGAGCCGCACGATACCGGCATATATAATTGCAAGGCGCAAGGTGACGCTGTTCCAGAGATCCTAGATTACCACCTGATTGTCCTTCCACACGAGGATAACATCACAGTGTTCCTCAGCGAGCAACACTGGCGACGCGACGGACTGACTGTGCCTGCATATCCATATAAGGATGTGTTGAACAGGACCTACCTCCGAGGCAGTGTGTTTGTCAACTGCCGGTTTGTGCTACCCACGGGATATGATAATTACAATGGTATTCACTTTGAGTACATATTCATCAACATGGCGACTCACCTTCCATATCAACATGTGGACACATGGTATTCACTTCAAGGTAGGAACAACATCACGTATCACATATACCGAATAGAAAAGCACAACAACGCCGACGGTGTGAGCAAATTTAAACTCCAATGCTCGTTTCAATACGAACCAACCTTTCGGCTAGTCCGCGTACATCCAAAACTACCAGAGGAACAGAAGACGGTGTCTAATTACGTGATTGCGTACACCAGCCTCCATATGGAGCCGAAAATTGTGGCCTCCACCATTCGCACGTCCCACGAAAATGTGACCGACGCTCTAAACAAAACGGAGGCGTTGTTTCCGAACGTTTCACCGTTTCGTTTGTTGCGATGCACAATACGACAAGAGGTGCTTTCAGGTGGCTTTATTGCTCTGCATTATGCAGATGCGTTCCGAGTCTCTGTATGGGTCGTCGACAGGGCCAATAAGTCAGTACTATCACGTAGATATTGCCTAGTGAATCACAGACAAAAGAGTGATGCGGATTTGAACTTGACCGATTCACCGGACGCGATCGGCTCGGAGGCGATGATGGCTAGTCAGGTCGAGTTCAATTGCAGTATTCGATTGACTACGATTACCCTGGTGTTAAGTGTATTCCACCTTCATGAGAATGGTTCAGATGAACAACAACTAGAAGAATCGTGCACTGCAAAGTTGATTTCAGTACTGCAAGACAGCATTGGGAACACTGGTCTATCAAACACCACGCCCGTAGCGATTAATCCGCCCGGACTCAAAAGCACACACCGTCTTGTCGAACTGGCGGTGGTGTGGCGTGCCACTGTAATTGAGGGTGAACCAATACTTATGCGTTGGTTCCATGTCGTGGATTCACTTGACAACGTGCGTTGTTTTCACACGCGTCCACTTAGTATGGAGAAGCTGCCATTGCCACATGGATTTCAGCATCTGAAGGAGACAAATATGGACTATTACGAATTGCGCAAACCGAAGTCGGAATTGACTGACGCCGGTACGTACGAATGTCAAGTGAATACGTGTCCAACCTGTTGGACGCTGCTTGAGCCCGTTCGACGCGTGTTTGTAGTACCGAGGGGTGAGACCATGAACATCACTGTCGAATACGAACACCTAGCGCAAGAGCCCACAGGAGAACCGAAACTGTTGCTATTTCAAGATGTTTTCGTTACCTGCTCACTGCCCTCACCGGAACTCCTGGTGGCGGACAGCGAGTGGACCCTTCATTGCTTGGTGCACAGATCACGGAAACCTTCCTACGGGATGCCGTGTGACACTGTATGGAAGCCCCCGGTCAAGCAACACACTCGCCATTACATTATTTTGGGAGTAAACGTCACCACACTCTGGACGAGCATGGAGCTGACTTGTACGGTCACACTGAATCATCTGCTGCGAGATCCACAGGATGATATGATCGATCCGAAGGTACTTAATATCTCAAATTCGGTCACAGTGCACGCGGAGGATTACGGCTATGGCCAGTTTCTTTTTGAAAAAACGTATGGTAACATCGGCCTAGCGCGCGAAATACAGAAACTAGACTCGGGAGATGCGGAACGCAATCTTCTTCAACCCGATTCCACGACAAGTATATTACCTGAGGAGTACGTCAGTATTGTCTTGGGTGCATTCAGGGGCTGGCCTGCAGGTGAAGTGGAACTGTGGAGCGTATGGTGGGATGGAAAGAGAATCGAACTTGAACCTTGTCCACGAACTTGGACACGAGATTTTTCCGCAGACGAAAAGCCTCCTAATTACCACATTTTGGACTATTCGTATTTTCGTTGGTACGAATTTAAGTGGCCTGTTATGCAGGAACACATTGGACTGGTCGGTGTAATCTTAAACTCAGCTAATATTAAAGAGGAGAGAGAGACATTCAAGATCCATGCAGTGAATTGGTTTCAACGATACCTCGTCTCCATTGGCGAAATGTCCGTTGCTCCCCCAGTGAAAACGACTATGGTCCGCGATAAGCGGTCATATTTTGCTATCAAATTACACTTTTACCCCAAAGTGGTGACGACGGTGGGCTCCCGATTTTCGATGTTAGGTAGAGTTGGGAAGGACCAATATGACAGGATTTGGTGCTATAAATATTATAAAGGGAATACTAATGAGATGAAGGAGCTTGTCAATTGGCGAAAATACCTCACCTTTACTAAAATAGGGCGATATTTCCATATGGGTTTAGAGAATGCAGCTTTAATGGACTCCGGAGTGTATTACTGCTACGATATGGCATGCAAACATGGTTGTGCTTATAGCACAGGATTGCCGGAGAGGACGGTTGTAGTTCTTCCAACGGTTAGCATGATGTCGATACATCTGAGCGAGAAGAAATTCTCAATTGGTGTCATCAAGCCGCTAACAGACTTCGAACAATACCTTAATGGGGAGAAGGCGTACTTGTTCTATTCCCAACCTGTAGAGGTTGCTTGCGTCTACCCGCTTCCACCATTCGTCAGAGCGCATCCAAACACGTCGCTCAAATTCGAGGTGTACAACCAAACGAGTGGAACTTGGTCGGAAGAAACGTATGCGCCAGGGATGGGATATAACGACAAAGAAGGAAAATATCAAGTTTCAACCTTCACTGTTACCATGGTTCCTCCTGAACCCAAGATAACACTTTCAAGAGTGACTTGTGTGTTTAATCTGGACAAACTTGGCACCTTACGTGACGTGGAACTTGGCAAAATCAGTTTGATTCAGCAGACAAAATCAGTACATATCCGCCCGCAGGCACTGATGCAGCCGATCATCTTCAATCAGCATCTGACATCTGATTATCCCAGGTTACTGGAAAACTTCAAACATACGAGTGACTCACAAGGACTAAGTGCTGTGGAATTTCACCAGTCTGGTCCCAAAGACCGAATATTAGAAGGGATCATGCAGTTGGATGTTAGTGCTCACCTTGGCATACCAGTGGGTCGTGTGGTCGCTTGGACATTCTTCAATTATTCGGGCATTTGGAAACAGGACTGCTATAAGGAAATTCAGAGAGCGTACGATCCATCCAACATTCCTGAGGACCTAAAGCAGCACCCTAGATACAATGAACATGGCATTCAGGGCTTCGTTTGGACGAGGTTCTTGTGTACGTTTCGACCAGAACACGTAGCTCTGATGATTCTGGCCTTCACGGGCAAAATTACAAAAGAGGCAAGCATCCAAGAGACATTGGCGCAAAATGCTATTCATCTTGTGCAACATTACCTCGAGAACCCTGGGAGTGATGAACTGAGGGAGCTGGCTAATGACATTCCATTTGTGGCTGTTTCCTATCGTGTGCACAAGGTGTTTATAGGGTGGCATGCTTCGCATAAATTGGGTGATCCGTGGCGTCTACTTCTGTTGCATTTGCGATCAAACGTGATGCACGAAGTTCGGTGCTACTATTCGGAAAACCGCAGTGGTGATAGAACGCGAATATTTTACAATGTGCATACACGCAGCATCGATTACTACATTTCGCCGTTCGCAGTGAATCGCTCCACTTCGGGTATCTACTTTTGCAACTACACTCAACTCGGTGTGGATAGCACAGATCGTATCCTCACTGCGCCCCGTCGCATCGTCGTGTTACCGGATGCAGGTGATCTGGATATTTACGTATCGAAAGCGCCCCAGCTGGACCACGGGTCGCTTGTACATGACTCAATCCAAGTGCCCCATTTCAACATCGGAGAACAACCGCATGTCGTGTGTGTGTTGCGCCACGTCATTGACAAGCAGGACTCGATCGTTGTAGCTGCGGAGTTAGTGATGGATAGTGACAGAAAGAGAAAATTCGCCATCAATTTGATCTTGGTGGAGCGGAATGTTCGGGGTGAGTTGGAGTACAAGCATCTTGCAGAGGGGCCACAAACAGACCAAGTGTATACCACACTTCGAGCTGTGTGTACGGCACAATACACGAGCAGCATGTTTGAAGAGGATGATATAACACCCGCTAAATTCCTCATCCCTATTCGTGCTGAGCAACAGGTGGAATTTGAGGTCAGGCTGTCACCGGTAATTTTCGCGATGGAAACACGTAGCACCGACCTTACACTTCAAAGTGGACTACAACGAACCCCGGTCAAAATTGATTGTGCCAAGACATTTTGGGAGTATACTGTGAAAGCATTTCCGGAGCAGTTAGCTCGGATTCACGTGTTGATTGCACTGGGTTTGCCCGTAGGTGAGGTCGCCGCACATACGTACATTGTTGATGGTGAAGAAGTGATTGACGAAGACTGTAAGGTCACAGAGATGAGAGGTGTAGAACTGGTCGATGCACCCCCTACGGTGAAAGTTCACTATTCCGAGAAATTTCTGTCCATGGCCAATCTGACCAACGTCTCACTCATGTGTGTACTTCGACCGGAACATAGTGCGTTGAGTATATCGGCGTTCACTTTGACATTAAACGAGGACACTGAAGCACAGATCACTTATCTCACACTTGGGAGGTCACTCAAAGAGTGGAGACATCGCCCAACCACATGTGCCGATAAGCTTCGTATCGACTATCCAAGCAATTCAAATGGCACTTACCAGTTTGTGGCTATCAGGCCTACATGGAATAACATGATCAACGCAGGTGCTCCGGTAAGCATGTTAACCCGCATTTATCCAACCGGCGGGCAATCTTTGAAATGCCTGCACTATTTCATACCTTCCGAGAAAGGTCGAAATCCCATGCAACATGGGTTCAGGGTAGAGCTTTTGGAAGGCGAAATGGGTGCACTATTAGTGAAGGACAAGGTGGAATTCTATGACACGGGTATCTATGAATGCCAGAATCTGCGAGGTCGCAGACGAATCGGGTTCGCCAAGCGCAATTTGTACATACGCCCCGATTCTTCTGTGCTCCAGCTGTTCATCACACATCATCGTTTCACTCCGGTGGGCGATTTGCGAGGGAATTACACCTATTGCACAGGAAGCAATCTGCCGATCTTGTTCAGTCAACAGAGTCTACATGTTCACTGTGTGCGTCCGTATACTAATGGGACCCCAATAGATTGGAACGAGACTGTGCACATCGTGCTTAGACCGGCGAGTGGTTTTATCAGTGCATTGGATGCAGGAAGCTTCATCACCGATCGATATCGTACTGAAAGTGATCACATTCACAGCGTCGCCTCCTACAAACTGACAGCTCCAGCGGCGCAAAACTTTATTGGATCGATCGAGTTCACGTGTGAATTGACTTTCATCCACAGGAAGCATCAGTTGAAACCGTTCACAACACGTATCTCTAGAGTGATTGAAGTGACAGCGCTTAGAGCACCTGTCATTTACCGTCACATGATCGAATCATCAGACGTTGTCCTACAAGATCGAATCAGAACTGATCCTGGATCAGTCCACAATGAAGTGCAATTTCAAAACATGAGTACATTATCATTCTTGAACGAGAGCAACCCTTCCCTCAAGGTTCCCGCATACTTGGGTCATCCGAGAGGTCACTTGGCAGTATGGATGCTATACAAACACAATGGGTTTTGGCAAGCGGAACGTTGCCGAAGTTTGGTCGTCGTGAATTGGACAGAGGAACAAGCAGCATCCATACCAACCGATAGTGGTGGACTGATACCATCTCTCAATCCTAACATTGCAGATGTGACGCTGATCTGTGGCATTCGGTTGGAGCACAGTGTGGTCGTGATCGGGATCTATCAGTGCTATGCCCCAAACCTCCAGGCAATTCAAGTGGATCGAGCGTTCATTGATTCTGTGCTCAATAACGTCGAGAATTGGACAGCGCAGCCGGCCAACGCAAACATGAGCGCATTGATACTTCCTGACGGTTCATCGGGCATTGTTCACCTAACTAAGATCACAGTGTATTGGCAAGGTTACTTCCACATTGGTGACCGAATGTCTCTCCCGGGTTATCTGGGAGATGACGATGAGTCTGTGGACAATATGCTGTATCGAGTGTCTTGCACGTACCAAATGACTGTGAACTCACCGAAGGAAAGTCTCCACCAATCCGGTATGAGAATAGCGTTTGTGCAATCAACGTACACGTTTCAGTTGATTAAAACGGAGCTCCAGCCTCATGACGTTGGGTACTACTCTTGTCAGGTCTACCGCACTGATGAACCGCAACCCAAACCAACTACTGGATTGGTCCCGCGACTGTTGGTTGTGTTGCCCGGACCGCAGTCGATTCGCATGATATTCAACCCGAATTCACTTGACATACAGGGGAACTTGACAGATGAGTATAGTAGTTGTGCACACAGTTCAAACCCGTGCATGTCACCTGCCGCAAGTACGTACATATACTTCGGTGGATTTGTCAGTCAGTTGATGCGTGACACGGACTCCATTCTAACAGCGCAACTACAAGCGAGAAACAGGTCACAATACATGCCACTGACGTACACAAAAGAATCACACGACACATTTCGTGGGAAAACTGTTATGTTAACGGGCAGGTTAGAATTGCCTGATGTGGTACCGTATCTCGGTGAGGTCACGATCACAGGACAATTAAATTTTTCAACGCTGCCGCCAGTAGAGAGGAGCCATTGGACACCAGTGAGTCCTTGGGTAGTGACGGTGAGCAGAGTTATCTCAATCAATGTGGAATACAAGCCTGAAATTTTCACTGCACACTCCAGATCTAGTTTGGCTGAGTTGCAACTTGCGTTTCGGACACAGAAGGTCAATTCAGTGTTCAGTTCACATGCATTCCATACTAGTGGTCCCAGTGGCCGTCTCTTGGAGGGTCTAGTGCAGTTAGACCATTTGACATTTGTCGGCATGCCACCTGGGCTGTCTGCAACCTATATGCTTTACACGCGAAACGGTCGTGTTCGAGCTGAGCTCTGTCGAAGCCAGAAAATCGAATTGCCAGAGACCACGATTCCCGAGAGTGTTAAACGTTCCACCATTTACCGTTACTCCATGGGAGAAAACTTTATGCAAGTCCAATCACATTGCCCGCTGCGACCTATACACGTGGCCATCTTGGTTGTGGCGGTGAACAGCATGGATCACGTAGTGACTCCTGCCCGGATTAGCAAGCAATTCGAGAACGCACTAGCTGGGCGAGTGGAGGAATGGTTACACAATCCGGGGGACGTGAGCCCGATGCCGATTCGGTTGCCACCAAAGCAGAATGTGTTGTATCAGTTGGTTCACCTGAAGATCGGATGGCGAAGCACCATACCGGAGGACACCCCGGTTGTTATATTCGGAGTAACAAGAACAAGATCTGTAAGCTGTTATTATCAGTCGGATGTGAACAGCACTAAGACGGTGATTGGCACAAGTGGCAGTGAGTTCCTGCTAATCCAAGGGGAAGACGGATATACGTTTGAACTAATTAGACCCATGGGTCGGTTGACTGATACGGGTATATATCATTGCATAAGCGATTCGTGCTCGTGGTGCAATCCCCAACGTGAGTTGATAGTACTGCCACTACGAACAGAGGTGCACATCCTCATGAGTGCATTGCAACCCTTGATGACAGCCGTACCCACGGAATCGTACAGCTTCTTCGATGAGGAGGGTCATCCATACACGTACCCCGGGCAGTCATTCTATGTGTGCTGTACGTCTCGGACAGACAAGCGAGTCAATATTCCACCGCGAATGTGCTTCCACTCTGTCGGACCCGTCCTGACCACAGAGTTCGTTGGGAATCACACTGCCTCTCCCGAGAAACTGCAGTCACTTTCCGATGCAGTGTATGTGACACATAGCCTACTATACCGAATAACAATCGCTTCTGACATCCTGCCAATGGAACATGTCCAAACCACGTGTATATTCAGTCATCCGCAAAATATGCCGATTTATGATTTAAACAAGGGGGTGCTTCACAAACAGTACAATCGTACTAGCTATGTGCAGCTACGAGCTCTCCAAAAACCGCGGATTTTGGATAACATGGTAGCCACAGATTACGCCCACTTGACTCGACTTCTTATCAGTCCAGATGCATCTGCCATGAACGCACTTATATTTAGCATGGGAGACAATCAAGCAAGCGTGGAAGAAGGCATTGTTGGAATCAATTACACGGTCATGCTTGGTCAACCGATGGGATGGAGCGGTGTGTACACGGTGCATCAGCACACGGATGGTTTAGTAACTGAAGCATGTGACCAAATCGGCGGGTTTGAAGTGGGTGACGAAAATGAGACGAGGAAAGCGAGCAACGGGTTCGATGTCCGATTTGACAAAACTTCAATTACCCAATCCAACATCTACGCCTTCCAATTTCGATGTTTCCTGCAACTACGAACCGTAAGCGTTGTCCTCTTCGCGATGCACTCTACGCTAAATTCATACGATAGTAAGATAAGCACACTGGAATTTCTCAACTCTGTCAAGATGATGCTTGATGATTCCATCAGGGGGACTTCCGGAAGTTCACCAAAGACCGTCGCATTCCCGTCATACACAGATGGGTCTTATCGATTGGCACGTACATACGTTGGATGGCATGCCTCAATTGAGGTTGGAACTGCCATACGAATGCTCGGCCGGCTGGCCAAAGATGGAAGTGGTGATGCGGTTTGCTTCTACTCATCTGACAAAAGCAACTGGAATCCCACGAATATCAGCGCAGTATTCCAAATACGAATTCTCAAATCCATGAAATACTTTATACTGCATAAACCGACGGCGCAATTAAATGATTCGGGCTGGTACCGCTGCAAACTGGACGATTGTCCCGACTGTTTCTCCCATTTGGGAATGTTTGAGAGACAGCTGGTTGTCATACCGGACCGCTCCATTTTACAAATGCGTCTCCAACTAACCGACGAATTGAGTCGTCTTGCTCAGACTTGTGGGCTCGGTGACACACTAGTCCTACAGCCTCAGACTGAGTATCTCCTGAGTTGCACACACTCGGTTCCGGCGGGATTCCCACAGCCGTTGGTTGCCTCTGCCGGTTTGCATTTCATAGATGATGACAGATGGGTGGAACTTAAAGTCAGAGACACTACGTTAACGCAAATGATGGATGGACGCACTATTCAACTCAACCGAACAATGTATTTTACACTACCGACTTCGACATCGGACAGTTTATACACAGTGGAGTTGGTGTGCGTAGTGCAATTCGATGAGTTCAGTGTGCAATACGACATGAGAGCGCGTCAACCTGGTAGAACCCTGACCGAGAAGGTGACTGCCCTGGTCACTCATAGACGACTACCCGAATTTCATCCCAGCTCAATAGAGACGGATGTGCCATCTATGACTGAGGCTCTGCAAAGTGCTTTGGCTGGTAGACTGGACCGGAAGTCGTTAATATCGAACCTGAGTAGGGCGGTTGTTTGGGAGGGACCAGTAGATGTGGCATTTCGGGCATACACAGGTTCGCCTCCTGGTTGGACATTTGTCAGATCCATCAGCAAGTGGAATCACACATTATGGGCGGAGAGTTGTTTGGTCTTACAAGTCAAAGCAAATGTAGATCACACGGAGCAGGAGGTGAGAGTGAGGTGCATAATGCGACCGGAACATGTGGCCCTAGTGCTCATAGCGGCGCACGTGCCTGGGACACGCTGGAACCGAAGTGTGGTCGAGGCACATGCAACGCAGGTTTTACTGACAAACCTGTCCGACTGGATGGGTCTGCAACGCGGATCGTCAGGAAACGACCAGTGGTCGACGTGCTATAATGCGGCTTACCGGATAACCACAGTGCAAGTTCAGTGGAACACAACTGTGCTAGTGGGCCATGAAGTTGTGATGTACGGGCATCTCGGTGGTCGTCGTGAGGATCAGCTGAAGTGCAGGCAAAACGGGAAACCACTTCAACACCATAATCGCACGATAATGAAACTTAATCCCGTAGGTGATTATTTCACATTGACCATTACCGCTGCAACGTATTCCGATACTGGGATGTACGAGTGTAGACCAGTGGACATGTTGGCCTCTCAGAACGACTTGTGGGGTCTGGGACCACGTTGGTTGCAGGTAATGCCTGACTCTTCTACGGCGGCCAACTGTTCGCTCACCGCTGATGCCGTGGGGAAGGAAATGCTCAGAAACGGTGGTTCGGACACCAATGGGTTGAACTACTTGATGGCTGGCGAATATGGATATGTGAGGTGTATGTTTGAAAAGACGTTCACTGAGTTTTATCGGCCGGTATACACACTGGAACATCGCATGCTCGATGTAAGCACAGGGCACTCAGAGTCGGTGGAAGTACCGCAAAGTGTGGTTCACTCTCTACAGCTTAATGGCATGTTTACCGTGCAGGTGTATAAAATCGAGGGCCTCAAATCCAACTTGTACAGAGGTCCGCTGACCGCCAGTTGCAAGGCATTGCTCGAATTTGAACTCCCGGACCAAGGGCCACCCATCACGCATACTGTATCTTGCCAAATGACGTATGCTGTTCTGGAGGCGGCGAATGGCGAACTGCTCATTGAGACGTTATCCAAAGATTATGATTCACAACCAGTGCCACTCGGCACGGAGTTCAAATGTGTGGGTGGCTATGGATCTCCTCCACTGGGACACGGTTGGACTTTGAGCGATAACGACTGGTTCGACGTTTTCTCATCCACATCAATCCGCGACAATTTGTCCGCAACTCATCATGCCCAGTGGGTTGGACCAAAACATACGTTCACAGATCAGCCGGTGAATGGGCTGGTCATCAAGGGAGACAGACTGATCATTCCAACTGACCACCGTTATAGGGGAATGAGCTATGCATACACTTGTTGGGGTAACAACTCCTTCGGAAACAAGGTCTGGAGTGTAAGGAAAACCATCCACTTCACCGTGATGATTTGTCCCATGCGATTTGTGCCCTTGGACCTCACCGTTCTCCTGAGTTCCCGATTACTATCTCGATGCACACTTGAAGGGAATCCGGATAGGGAGATACAGTTCTATGGGCACTTCTACCTACGCTTGATTCAGCAATTGATTATGGGCTTGCCACATGGGCCCACACAAACACAATTTCACTTCATACGCGACGACATTTTTAGTCACAATGCTTCAGACAGCTTCGCATTCACCGCGTTTACGAAGCAGCTCAGTCGAGAGCAGTTGCTTCGAGCGGTCAACCCGAATGGAACTAAACCAAAAACCAACCCTGTCGGTTGCGGTGCTTTACCGATCATCGTGGATTCGGTAATCAGACACCTTGTTGCACTGCACCATTTTCCACTGCCTGGTCGCGAATACGTCCTCTTGTTACCGTTTGACGATTTCACTGACACCCGTATCACAAACGAGACGAAGTCGTTGCTCTCCGTCCTACTGCAAAGTAACCTGTCCACCGTGTTAGCTAGCACGGTTGGACATGGGGTGCATGGGAGTGTAATTATCCACACATTGGAGCAACTGTTTTCCACCACACGAACCATTAACCTTTTACCCAACTTCAGTGGAGACACTCACTGCTTGAAGTGTCGTCCACAATTCGAGGCGGAAACACTTCGTATTGCACGCGACGAGTTATTCAACACAATATGCGAGACAACTGGCATCACCCCACCGGATTCCTGTCCCGCACCTACTTTGCGCTTCGCCATTCCCACACGTCACTGGTACTCCGGACTACAATTGGGAGTTACATGTACTGCCGATCTGAGTCGACCGTTTCGTGGACAAACAGCTACAGGTGTGGCGATCTGTTTGACTAACGGAACCATGTTGAAAGAGTTGGAGCGGGATACACCCAACCTGCAGCAGCTGATGAATGCGTGCATTCAAGAGCTAGCGAATGATGTCACAAGATCAATTAGTGCACCAACCGAATTTTCAGTGAGTGCTCAGCTAAAACTGCAGAACAGGGACGATGAGAGTTCGCATCTCATGTGTTACCAGCGACAAGGCGATACGGGTCCGCAGGTGAGTTTGACAATTTTTCTCCATTATACACATCATCCTTGAGCCGTTTCATCCACGGTCCATTGCGCATCACAATGCATGCGTCGTTACCACTTACATCTACTGATAAGTTTAGCGTGAGTGTGTCAACAAAGCGATCCGAGGATTACGTAGATTCATGTCCAGGTGTGCTTTTTGTGCTTAGAGTCTTTCAGTTAGCTAGGTAGGGGAAGTGGGTTGACTTAGAGAACCCAACGCGGTGCGTTAGTTCGTAAGGACATTACACTCAAAGTAGCGAGGCAATAAACCTGGATCACGAATCGTCCGCAGCAAGCACCACGATTTTCGAATAGCGATGCACTACTCTGCGCGCCCATACAGCATGGGTATAGCATTACATAGGCCAGAAATCATTTTCCAGTGTATCCAACGCACTGGCGAATGCTTAAACTCTGACAACAACGTGTTTCATATGCTTCCTTAGTGTTCAATGGCGGTCCAATCTGAAGCGGTTTGCCATCGAGGTCGTCCATCCACTCTGCGTTAGGTACTCAATGCCGGTCACCGTGTGGGTGGTTAGTGGCTTATAGCCGTTCACATTGACTTGATCACACTGCTGTACGATCAGTTAAATGGATAACCAGATGGCCAGTCTAGTACACCTTACGCTCTAAAACACTACCATTATTTGTCTGTGACTGCCAATTACTTTCATCTGGAAAGCAAACGAGACTTATTCACACTCGAATTCACTAGGAAGGCATCTCCCGATCCTCAGTCTGGGGAGGCGCGCGGCAACGTATAACGATCCCATAAACCGCTCCCTACGTGGATATTTCATTCTCAGCGTCGTCTTGCATCATTACTCATCCAACCTGAGTATATTCCGGTATCCCCGCTTCATTAGTGTACACCTAACTGTGGTGTCACTTTCCTTCTGAATTTTGTGGCTCACAGCCTACCAGTTCGCTTTGCTTGTCAAGCATTCATTGCATTGCTCCTACTGAATTATTCTTGGGTGTACTTATCGACCACTGCTCTATAAAGCAGTGTGTGCTAGCCATAGTACGAGCACAAAGATCACCCAGATTATCAGCTACATGACAACGTTACTGCACAGGTTGACACGTCGCTCATCGTAGATGCATGAAGCCAGGCAACTTCGTGTGTTGCGGCCATCGCACCCGTAAAGGAGTCGGTGCATTGGTGCCCAAATGATTTGACTCTTCAATACACCCGCTTGAATGAGTCTTTGCGTTGATCCTACATATCAATGTCACAAGCATTAACCGGACAAAAAAGCGGCGTGTGAATAATACACAACTAGTTCCCCATTTGTGTTATCATTTCTGACTTTTGTATTTACTATGCGAATTCCTGCCGTGGTATCTTGATGGCTCAATAACCGTTATACATATATATATATATATATATAAGATTGGATGAAAATTTGCGCATAAGCTGACGCTGATGCTCACTCTTATCTTCTCGTACAAACTGGACGCATTGGTTACGGATTGATCGGTAATATTCCCACTGAGTGGCCGTTGGATGGGAGCGATAGTTTCTCCATGCCGTGTCCCTGGAGGCAATCCACTTCGGTGTACGACTTGGGATGAGTGCTGGGCGTATCTTTCCTATGGAAAAACTTCTTTGCAGGTCGTCGTAGTGGAGCAGAGTTCACGTAGGGTAAAGTCAAAGCTTGACCACGTGCTGTTGGCACTCCATTGGGGCTCAGGTGACCAGCTGTTAGCGGAAATGAGAACGTTCACTTTTCCGTAATCAATCCAGAGTTTGGTATAAGTTGGCATGCTGACGGGTTTTTAGGCGAAGCGTATAAAATGGAAACGGAGGACGCAGTGGTCGCTAAGCCCCAAAGGGGCATTATACTCAACGTGCTTAACCATCAGTTTTTCCAAAGTGAGGACGAGATCTAGCAGAGATGGTTGGTTGTCGGCTCGGAATCTGGTCGGCTGATACGTGTGGTTGTACAACGGGGTCGTGTGAAGGAGATCAATGAGGCCTGAGGCAAAGGAGTCAGTAGACTGGACAGAGTGAAATAGACGGGACAGGTTGAAATCACCCATGATAAGAAAGTGTGTGCGCTTGCTGTGTGCTGTATGCGGCACAGCAGCTGAGGAGTTCCCCACTTCCCGCTAACGTGTCGTATGATGATGTATGATGTGTGCGCTTATGGGATAACATAAGGTGAACGTCGTGCAGTAGTCATGCGTCCTTCTCGGAGGAGTTGTTTGGGGTCGTAAATGATACCAGGACAGCTGGAATGTTTGGTGGTTAGTACGACCTCGCACCACATGGTGTCTGGAGACTGGAGGGCAGTATTTGTTAACATGCTGCAACTGAGGGAGATGTCATAGTACAGTGCGGCACCACTACCTGGGGTTGCATGGTCAGTGTGGAGAACTGACATGTGAGGAAGTTGAATTTCACCGTCGGTTATGTCGTCGGAGAGCCACGTTTCCGTTAGGGCTATTAGGTCCGCTGGCCTTGACAGAAGTCGGGATTGGAGCTCCGGAAGCTTGGACATGTGACCCTGTGCTCTCGTGTAGATACAGGCGAGGCAAGTTTGAGTGATGAGCGCGGGAGTAACTAGGGTGCTGCCGGTAACAGATGACCGGCAGTGCTTCGATTTTTGGTTTAGAGGGGTGGAGCCACTAAGGGTTTTAGTTGAGGAAACAAGATATGGGTCGTCGGAGCACAGATGGGTGCTGGCGGCTGGGTCGTTGAAAGACTGAAGGTTGGAATGTGTATGTGAGTAGATTACTCCAGGCAGTGAGGTAGATAGTTCGGTGGTGGACCGTCTGAGGACGGTTTGGCCAGAATATGTCGGTACCGAGTTGGTTGCTGCTGCTGCTGCTGCTACTGCTGCTGCTGCTGCTGCTACTGCTGCTGTTGCTGCTGCTGCTGCTGCTGCTGCTGCTGCTGCTGCTGCTGCTGCTGCTACTACTACTGCTGCTGCTGCTGCTGCTGCTGCTGCTGCTGCTGCTGCTGCTGCTGCTGCTGCTGCTGCTGCTGCTGCTGCTGCTGCTGCTGCTGCTGCTGCTGCTGCTGCTGCTGCTGCTGCTGCTGCTGCTGCTGCTAGGGGTCTGTGGGAAGCTGTGCGTCTCGGCACCGGGTGCCCATCATGACGCAGACGTATCTCTGGTGGTGCTCGTCTTTTATTAGCATACCAGATGGTGATTTCATCGGTTGCCATGCTAGCGGTGAGGAATGTCACTTTCAGGAGATGGGGGCTCTTCCTGTATGACTTGCTGAACGCGGTAGGCGGTGGACGGCCGCTGTGCTTACGTTGACGATATTTAGTGTCTGCTGAAGGAACCGCCATTGATTACAGTCATGCTGTTGCCGTTGTTGTAGGTTGCGTCAAGCGCATGCGGTTCTGGTCCGACATGCACTATGATGAAGCATGGTTGAGTGGGTGGCGTAATTTGCTACCTGCGCGCAGCGCGCTTGGTCCAATGGATGTAGGGGAAGGTACGAATTTGGTAAATGCCGAGAGACGCGTTGTTTCGGAGCAGGTGTGCTGACAACGGGATATCCTCCATAGCCTTGCCTGGCTGCAAGTCAACACACAGAAGTCTTGGATTACCGACGCTCGGAGATGAAGGGTGGCGAGTCAGTCTCGTGAAACTAATGGGTTTTGTTTCAAGGAGGTTTAACGCGATGCAGACTGAGCTCCACATAGTGGAATCATGAGAATGTCGATTCTGAATTTGCGGGTCGTTGGACTGGGGTACGTTTGTACATATGACAGAATTAGGAGTAGGGCTACTCGTTATTCGCTTTGACGAACGCGGATGTGGAGCCGTAGCTAGCTTACTTGGTGGGAGGGCCTCCGAAGGAAGCATTAGTCGTCCGCGAGTGTTGGACATGTCAGCAGTTGGTAACGGTGAGACGATACGTAAATAAGGACGGTTGGGAGGTTGCTGTCGTTGTTTGGCTAGGCCGTCGACTTTCTGCAGTAGGCTCTGTAGCTGTACTTCCAGATTAAGCAAGCGCACATCCGAGCGTATGTTGTTGCTAGGCGACTCGACGAATCGTGGTGACCGGGGCGACTGCTTCTGCGGCTGCTTGTTACGCGGCGTGGAGGGCGGGTTAGTAGCAGACGAGATTACAGAACCAAGCATAGGGCAAATCGTGGAGGAAAGGTCGATAGGAATATCGCGCTCGTAATGCGCAATCCTGGGAAATCAAACCGCACAAATGTACCGCAGGACCGTCTGTGGATGCGAGCGACAGAATTCGATGTCAGTTGCATGGACCGAATTGTCACAGGGAGTGTGAACATGGTGAAGGCAGATCGAGCACGTAATGGCTTTGGAACGAGGTTCTACGCGCTGAGAACAAATCGAGTAGGTGTTCACTGGCCGCATTGACGTATTAGGCGAGACCGAGATGATCGGCGTGGTCAAACGGATGACACAACATCTGCAAGTAAACGTAGTTGAGTAACTCTCTCAGGAGAATAGAACGCGCAGGAGGTCGCTAACCGTAGTCGGCAGAAGCACGCAGTATTGCATCATAGCTAATGAACGGCTGGCATCCAAGAAAAATATCCAGTAGTTGTACGAAATTCGCACATGTACGCGAGTACACAACTGAGCTAGAGAGATAAAGTTCTAAGCTTGGGAAACTTGAAGAGAAAAGTAATGCTGTCGGCATTCCAGACGACTGCATTATTTACCCCGTTTCAGGCAGTTACGTCTAATCTTGGTGCAGTGCCTGACATTCAGCAAACAGCGGCATACGTGAGTGGGGTTAAACCAAATTTGGTAAAGTCGGCGCGTGTCCGAAATGATATGGCGCCGGCCTTTCCACCCGAATCTCCTGGGTTCAAGTCTGTGTACGGAACCGGCCGACGCTCGCAGTATCCCTAGTCCTCGGGTCACCGGTGAATGTGTGGCAGCGAAGCGTTGGTACGACGTAAAAAAGTACTGCCGATGCTATATATATATATATATATATATATATATATATATATATATATATATATCTGTATATATATGGTTGGCGGCATCCGGTTTCGGATTTGCCTGTCACTGTGGCAAGCCACAGGACGCCTGCGCCTACAGAGGGACCATGGATGGCTTGCGCTGCACCACCCACAGCTCCAACCACACACCCCATATCCAGTGTAAACCCGAAGGAATAAGACCGGGAGGCATGTGGATGGGAACCACGTTTCATCAACGGAGCCGGCCCACACTCCTTCACAGGCAAACACAAGCACACTGTATTTGGGAATCAAGCGCACACAAGGCGGTGGCTGGACCGTAGTCCGCTCCACACCGACTGCGTGGAACCGCTCTTTGAGCCTAGCACGGCCACAAGGACCGTGCACCCTCTCCCCTCCAGCAACGGCCAACTGTCTCCTGGAGCCAGTATGGAGGAGGTAATGGGTAAGAGACAGATAGGCACCTTGTCAACATGCACATCAAGCGCATCCACACCGGGGATATCAAACAACAGCCAAACACTTGAGAGAGAGAGAGAGAAAGAGAAAGAGAAAAACTCGATTAATGCATAAGGAAACGGTGATATAAACCTTAAGTAAATAGCATATGTAATAAGTTGTTTACAAACAGATCCTAGCTAAGTGCACGAGGTCAGGAAGTATAGTTCACGGAATGCCACGAACACAAAAATGTTATGGAAATCGAATACGATTGGCTGAAGCGATGTGTGCAAGTTAATGGAATAGAGTACAAGGAGATATTTATATGAGAAAGAGAAGCATTAAGGTAAAAACTGTAAACCCACCACCTGAAATAAAGAGACTTGGCATGCAAGCATGCGGTTAGTAAATCGAATTCAGCGTGCCTACAAACGCTGTGCCGGCTCGCCGTAATTCTCTGCAGGACCTGTCGTCACTTCTGTAGTGCCCCCAAAGGGCCTAGCTCATGGCCCACTAGACATTTATATGATAAAGAATATATAGATATATATACATGGATATATATATATATACATATATATATATATATACATATATATATATATAGATGGTACACAAATATGAGATCACTATCTAGCTGTCAGTAGCGACTGTTGAAACTTCCTAGTGATCTCGGCATTTGCGGGCAAGATAAATAGTGTGGACTCTTGACGTTCATAGTTGCTCCGCACTGTGATGTTCCCAGAACCCCTACGTCCCGCTTCAACCAATGTTTCCAAGCTTGCTAAAGTACTAAACGCGAGAACGCACGTAAGAGATGCGCCTCATCAACTAGATCAATGTATCAAAACATCTGAATGGCTTTCGCAGCAGGCCGACTTGCTGATTGCCACTTTTCGCAGCAGACTCAATCTGTTATCGACGGTTAAGGTCACTCTGTATGAGCACATCAAGATCGCGTTCCTGTGAACCGGCCTGCAAGCTGTATGCAAATTCCGTAAATGTTTAGGCATGTCAGTTACATAGTAAAACAAATTGACATCTTTCTTCATGGAATGATATAATATTCTGAACTGACTGCGATAGGTCCATTCGTAGTCGTCCGAGCCCATGGTCGTTCGCGCTATCTTGATATCGTCTGTACAGTATCGACGATAGAAATCAATTGCTCTCGATTGACCATTTATGAAAACCTAGTATAAGCGATTCTCTGATCCGGAGGCTTATGGTACATCGCACTCCAGCTCGGTTTTGTCAGACATCGATTCCTGGACGCTCGACTCCAACCGGCTATCATGTAGAAAATCGTTCATCCAACCCAGGATTGGATCGCGGTTTTAAGCATTAGTGTTTTTTAAACCTGAAATCAGGCAGACCTGCACGCACTGTTTCCACTGCGATCGGTTTTGTGCCATTGCTTCCAGGGTTGTGAACCATTGGCATCGTTCAACTTTGGGTCCCAAACCGGGGAGACGAACGGGCCAGCGCTGTCCAGGCAAGATGTCATCGAGTTCATGCACTGTTGTCAGGTGGACGGTTGACTGCTACGCGGCCTTTTCCACAGTAACCCAGCGGGTACAAACAGAGCGCAGCGTGGTAAACGCTCGTTAGGCATGCACAGAACGTGACTAAACCATCTCAATTGACGCAGCTGGACGACCTCACAAAGCAGAACATCCGCCTTACCCAAGACACGGTGTCTTACGTCATCATTACATACTCAGCGTTTCCAACGCACGTGCGCAGCCCTCCGTGAACAGCTACTACCGAAGGCCGAAAGTGGACGCATGTTTTGCACATGGATCGGCCAGGATTCGCATTCGTACAGCAATGTCGCGCGTACACAGGCTTTGTAAACCCTGCCATTTAACGAGAGTGAAGTGTCGCGACGGCGCCACAAATGTCTTACGCTGGCAAACGCTGACCGGGCTTTACCGATTCGAAGGGATAGCTCTGCACTAATATTGCCGTCAGCAGAGACGCAGCTCCCTAGGTAGATAAAACTATCTACGTGTTCGTGCTGTTTGACTTCGATGGCGAATTGGGGAACGGGTGCCTGCCAGTGCTGCAGAAAATCTTTGCACTTGCAGGGGGAGAGCACATATCAAAATTAGACGTTTCAATCCCCAATCGAGCAAAGAACGACTGCATCCCGTGGTGGTCATCACCGAGCAAGGCGATATCATTGACGCAGTCTAAGTCTATGGCGCGATTACTTGGAAGAAGCTCGATGCCGAAGTTCTCCAAAAGGACATCGTCGATCGCAAAGTTTAATAAAAACGGTGAGATTGGACATCCTTGTTGCAAGCCACTGGAGACAGGTAAGTGGGAATAACATGCCATAGGCTCTCACACGGTCCGAAGTTTGGAGGTATAGCGCGCGAAGTATGGCGATGTACATTTCAGGAACTCCATTCTTCAGCAGGCAGTTCCACGAAGCAAATCGACGTAGAGAGTCGAACGCAGCCCGAATATCCAGGAAAGTAACAATGGTCGGTCTGCGGTATAGGTGACGATGCTCCAGGAGTTGGCGAAGCGTGGCAATTTGATTCACACTTCCTCGACCGGGGCGATAACCAGCCTGCTCCTCCCGGTAGTGGGACTCACGACTGAAGAATAACCTGCGAAGCATGATGGATGCTAGTAGCTTGGAGGTAACAGATATCAAAATAATGCTCCTGTAATTGACACACGAAGTGTGAGAACCTTACTTGAAGATTGGAACAATGATTGTTTCCCCCAGGAAGTGGTGACCATTTCTTTCTGTCCAATCTTCAGCAACAGTGATGTTAGCTACTTGACAACCGCTGTATTGCTCTATTTGAACTACTCTGGTGTAACTTTAACTGAGCCGGCCACCTTAAAGCGCTTCAAGTGACGAATCTCAAGACGAACCTCTCTTCAGTTGGTGGTTCGAGTGGCACTGACCCTGGCAGGTGACTGGGTGTGCTGAGTGTAATTGTGAATGGCGAGGAACAACTGAACTGAGACTGGAAGTGCTCAGCCCATCTATTCATGCGTATCTGCAAATTAGTGATTAGTGACTCGTCCGTCTTACAGGAGACCTCGCTAATACCAGAGTTCCTTTGTCCAGTGGTCCGAATGAGCTGAAACAGCTTGCAAGTGTTTCCAGTGAGTGCGGCGGACTCCATGTTCAAGGCGAGTTGGGACCACCAAAATTCCCGCTCGTTGCGAAGGCTTTGTTTGAGTTGTCTGCTGATAATGCACCAACCTTCATTCTGGTCTGAGTTTACTGAGAGAGTTCACCGGCTGTCAAACAGTGCCCAGGGGCGCCGATATCCAACCATTCAAGGGGTGAGGTGATGGCCCACAGAACCATTGACCTTAAGTTAACATTGTTTCCTGCGGGAACATTCAGGGGTGTTCAGTATCAGTGAGCTGGACACAGGCTAGTTTACTTTCAAGTGATAGTTGATAGTTTAGTTGAGCCTGTTGACCAGCTAGCCCGTTTGTATCAGGCTTACAAAACCTCTGTTTCTGATTTCCTCCGAATTGCATGCAAATGTTGGCACAGGCCAGTGGGTGATCTGAATCGAGGTAGGTAGACCAAAATGATCTGCGGTCTTGTATGCTGCCACGCCACCTGCAACTGATTGAAGTGAGCTATTTTCGACCAAACCTGCGACGGTGAAGGAGAAC
>CALYDF020000804.1:0-22959 GCA_944474145.2 Dicrocoelium dendriticum | reverse complement strand
AAAATCTGAATGACAAGGACACGCAGTTTGCACTGGCTGCGAGTGATATGGCAATTCGGACATACCCATGTTGTGGTCAAGTTTATCTGCTTGACTATGCGTGACGTGCTAGAAGTGCGCATGTGGCGTGTACTGCATAGAACTACGTGTGTCACTGAATAAAAGTTGATGCGAACCAAGTTGTACATCAATTTCGAAATTAGCAAAAATAAGCTCACAATTTTTCTGTAGCCATTTCTAAGGTAAATGGAACCATTCTACTCTACCTGTATTTAGAATAGAAACATCCCCAAAGTATTTCTTTTAAACACAACGAGTTATATAAAACAAATCGAGTAACATAAAACCTTTAAATATTTGGATACAAAGCCCGTAGGTTTAGTTTATCACTATGCAAGCATGACTCGGTCGATTGAGGAGAATTCACTCTTTTTATGTTTACACATTTGCAGGCTTTCCTTTCTCTGTGGTGCCCATGAATAAATTTGATTTATAATGTAAACTTCTGAAACTGAACCTATTTGATTTTATACAGCTTATGATGACTTCACTTGCCCTTATGTTGGGTACTGGCAAAGATTTATTATCCTTTGCCTATGTACTGTATATAAAAGCTTGGAAATGGAAGTGGTGAATACCCGTCTTGACGATGCCGACTGTAGCACAGCATTCGGCAAAATGTGGTAGAACACGAATAAAGAAGTTACCGCTTCGGCCGACGAAAGTATCGTGAGAGCAAACTTTAAGCAATACAGCAGTTGTGATAATAACAATACGACAGTTGCACATTGGTGTCAAAGAAGAATGTTGACTTTGTAGCAAATGCAGGGGACCCTGCCAAATATGCGAATGAGGGCCACCTTACAATACGTCGATTGCGTTTTACTCGAGAGCTTCGTGGCGTCAATAATGCATTGAGGACGGAGAAAAAAGTGCCCATGGAAAGCTACAGAGAAGAAAGCTAGCATGTGGAATTTTTTAAATACGTGAAGGCGGTGTATGAATACAGTCTGCAGCCGCTGAAAAAGTTGATAGATGATATTTCTGGTACTATCTGCACACCGACTCTGTTAATATTGCACACATGAAGCATGCATTCTGGCTGCATCTGGAAAAAATCTTGTAAACATTGACTAATCATCGCGGCACAGGTTTTAACAACAACTTGTGAAAGTGTCTTGCCGACAAACCAACAAGGGATTATAAGCAGAAATTATTTGCTTAGCTGCAAAACTTAGTGCCCTTGAGCCGACGAGCTTCTGTCATAACAGTTGAAGCACGGAAAAACCGTAAAGCGACTTGCGCTGCAACATTCGGTGCAATTCTTGTGGTTTGCTGAGGAAGTGCTGGCTGACTTGGACGGCGCCATTATGCTACCACTACAAAGGGTAAAGTGTGCATGCAATGTGCTACGAATTATCGGGTTATCAAATTGAGGCGCAAACCTCATTTTACTCATGTCGTTGAGCCTAACAGCAATGTGTTTTACTTTCTTAGACTAAATGATCAAGAAGCTTGGCAATCTTCTGTATGCGTGCGCTTGAACACCAGTCCAGGTGACCTCCTCATTACGTTAGTGTATAGCGGAGCGGAGCGATGCTTAACTACGTGTGAACTTTATGCTTTTATAGATAATTACTCAGTGGTCATTTTAGAAGGATGCCGCGGGAAATGACCTATACGACATATAAGTTATGACCTTGGCCCCTTTTCCTTCGCTGCTAAAATGCTGCCTATAATGCTCGCAAGCATTCCTCTTCCATTAGGTGTATTGGAGTGCGGTGCTAATACTTTATTCATAAATTTGGATAGTTGGCGTCTCATTCAACTTGTCCATCAGTCAAATGGTTCCTGGAGTGTTCGCTTCTAAAAAGTCGCTTGTCTGTTACATTTTCACTTGCTAGAATCTTTATGTTTTCCAGATCAAAAGGATGGCTTTCTGCAGCCTTGTGAATAGTAATCAGTGTAAATGGAACATGGCCGTTTTGTGTTTTGTGATCTATGTGGAAACTGTACTGCTTGTTTGCCCCGAGGCAGTACTTTTCACACTCGCTGAAGATTATCTGACATATTACATATGGTTGCCAGTCTTGGCTCAAGTTGTGCTTCGACCTTGAAAGAACCCACTCAGTTGTCAGCTGGTTTGTGTGGTTCGGTGACTGTGCGACTGAAGCAACCTTGCAGACTGTTTAGAATCACCCTTAATTTGGACATGCCACTCGTTTATTTTCTGCCCTGCATGCTGCCATTGCGTTCTCCTCTTCCGGCTACTTTTTATAACGTTTCGTGGATATCTGTTGTTTGTAACTTGCGGTATAAATCGTTCCACTCCATCTTGTAGAATTCCACTTTGCTGCAGTTTCATCATCACTCCAAAATGGGTTGGATACAGCATCTTTTGTGGCTAATTGAATTGTTACTGTGCTAGTTCACTATTGCTACCGCAAGTGCCTTTTGTATCAACAAGAGTTTGTAACGTTCCGTCTGTCTCTTATATAACCTAAATATCCAGTACTGGCAATTTTTCCCCTTCTCCTTATGAAAACATGCTTCATATCCACTAATTTCCATACATGAAAAAGACGAGTATCATCTTTCTGACCCGAAATATGTGAAGTTTTAGCACTTGGAAATACGAAACATGCAACAAAATCCTAGAGGCATAGAAAACTCAGAAGAACACAACCGAGCGACAAATTGAAATTAATGCTAACTGCACAAAGCTACCAGCAAGGTAACCCAATTTTAGTCAAATAAACCCAATAGATGCGGATAGCATACGAGCAGCACTGGCAACTATTTTAGCCTTGGAATAAAACATGCGATATTCATGAATCATAGGCGGGAGAGGCCATATCTAGCGATATCCAAACTAATCTCTTGAGGACGGTGATTGAGAAAAGCACACGCGCAGGCCTATTTGATTCACCCTTAGTGACACAATGCTCCGTTCCGCTTAAATACGCCAAGCGACACAATAACTCAGGGAAGATGTAACCATAACCATTACCATGTTCGTTGAATGGTTTGTCTAACAAGGTAGCATAATATGCTACCTACACTTCACTCTGTGTCCACTACGAATTTCGTTAGGGCCACGTCAACTTTAGAACTAATGACAACATAAAATCGAGCGACTGTATTCGCTTTTTGTACACTATGCCAAGGCATTTGACATGGTAAATCGCGAGACACTTTGACTCGTAATTCGTACGTTTTCTTCCCCATTAAGCTTTAAAGTTTAGTTGAATATCTTCACAATGGTATGCAGGCGATGATGCAGATGAGTGAACAATTCTCGGATGAATTTGAGCTTGTCTCCTATGTGAAACAAGACTACTACATAACCCTTGCCCTGTTTACTATTTGCATAAGGGCTACGATACTTTCCGTTTAGCGCCTTTGATTACGGTGACTGTGTGTGGCACCGTAATAATGGTAGTATGCTGAACATCCGTTGTTTCGGGGATAACCATTGTTTTGGGGATAAACATCTATATGTTACTGTTTGCCGATGAGGGCACGTTGTTTGCATGCAGCGCGCACAAACTGCAGCACGTGACTTCGGCTGTCGCTTCGTCAGCAACTGCATTTTTACTCACCATCAACACAAACAAGACTGGCATTTGCTGCCGTCAACAGGAATGGAACATTTTGCCTGAACTATATCCAGATTACTGATGAAGTCTTTAAGACCATACCATTTTCTACCTCTGGAGATACCTTCTACCAATCTGCAGAACACCAGCGCATTTCGCATCCGCGTATCAATGGTGGCTGCTGCATTTTGTAAGCAGAAAAATCAAGTGTAGAAGCATCAACAGCTGCCCGCTGGGCTAAGGCTGTCAGTACAACATCCGATAATTATATCGGTTTACCTCAACGGCTGCGAAACGTGGACTCTGTACCGGGCGGACCTCCGCACTTTATATTGATTTCACTAACGATGTCTTTGTGGCACTCTGCGAACCAGTTTGAGCGACAAGATTGTAGGCACGAAAGAGATGCGACCGATGGGAATGTATGCATGGAGCTGCATACCGCTGCTACGGCACCTGCGCAGTATGTAAAATGTCGCGGGCGTATGGATTAGACAAGGAAACCGATGCATTTGATCTGTGGCCAACTGCGAGATGGAAAGCAGAACGGAGGCATACCAAAGCAGCGCTACCAGGACGTTATAAACTTACGTTTATCACGACCCTATTTTGATTTAATTTGATGTAAGGCCATGTCAGTCAATCGCAACTAATGGCGTGCCCACCTCAAGAATAAGATTAAGCAAGCGCATGAGAAAATGCTGCTTGCTGCTGGGAATTGTTCGAAACGGAAGCAGCCAGCGCCGATGGGGTCTAGCACATGGAGTTGGCGTTCATGGGGTTATAATACGTGTAGTATCTATGGCCTCACACAACCGGATCTAGGTAAGTATTGCGTGGTAACTAGTTGTTAGGATCATACAGGAGCCACTAAAGTAAGTACGCATCCTCTGTGCATGGACTGGTAAGCAAGCTGCTTTAGATTCAATTTACTTACCCAGGATATTATTGCGGTCAGGATGGCGAATGCGCTACATCCGCTACGTTTGTCTGTAGATGTGCGTGACTTCGTTTTGAGTTTCTAACATTTAGTTGTTTGTTTGTTGATTAATACCATCGGCGTGACTAAGCTTGATGTGGATGATAACGAGATGACTTCCTGCCGAAACTTCGCCAGTTTGGTTGTGTTCACTCATGCAGAACGTTCGTGCTTGCTTAGGTAGACGAGGTGAACGGTTCTCATGACTACGCTAAGCTGAAATAGTGGTGATACACATGGTGGAAATGGATACGGCCCAGCCTCCGCGCATTTTAAGTCCCCAACGCATGTTTCTGCAATTAGACCGATAATATTGCTGCAGATGTAAATGTTTTGGGCATGTTGACCGCGTCGATAGATGAAAGGTGTCTCTCATCCACCTTACGGTTTCTTTCTTTGGGTTTAAATACTGGATTTACGTTATGGGTCTCTAATGTAGGCCGCAGTGTCAGGTCGCTGACCAAATATACAGTCAGTAAGTACAATCAACACGTGAAAATTTCATGAAAACCCCTGGGAAAAAAATTAAGTGTTACTAGGTAAGACAATTTGAGCTACTTAATGGCATCACATAACAGGTTGCACAATTTGTAAGACATTAAACTTTTTTAATAAAAAAATTTGGACCTCGTTAAAACCCTGTGAAACAGACGCGCTCTATGACGAACATTAAATGCATATTAAAAAAATCCTTTTACGGAACTGCTATAACAAAATATCGTAACCATGGTGTATGCGGATATCGTATGTTTGTTGTATATATATATATAATGCTTGTACCTACCCCTTTCAATCTTTTCTTTGTTTTTTACGCTATCTTCTCATAGTTCGGCACAAATCGTTTTATAACCAGAAAGGGCTTCATTTCGTTCACAAACTCCTCTACCAGTTTTCCAATAATTGATTTTGAGTTAATATGTCAATATTTTAATCTAAAATTTCAAGCAACAATAGGCCACGTTTATTCATTTGATTTAATCGCCTTTCACTGTAGTAAACCAGGAACGGATAGAGTTCTGGATATTTGTAAATTTTATGTAGGGAATGTTATGCCTGCGAGAACTAAGGTTTGTTTGGCAAATTCAAAACAGTAACCAGCATACGGACAACACGGCTTGATCCGAAGGATCTATCAACTACGGGGCAAAACGTATGTTTGTTTTTTAACGGAAGACGGTAGCCAGACATACGGACAATACGTCGTGAAGTTGAACAACAATTCATTGACGGTACCGCAAATTTTACCAACAATTAATTTTACTTAAAACGGTGAGCATTTGTGCCACACGAGGTAGTCAAAAACAATTTGGATAATCCCCCGTAGTCTACTGCTTAATTTCACACCCGACACCGAGCATGATACAACCACACGAAACAATTTTCTGCAAAATGTTATCTCATGAAATTAAAAATAGTTATTTTCATTTAAACGTGAAATAAAGTGAGGAATATGTAGGTTCAAAAGACACGCCAAGCTGTAGGCTAAGGAAACGGCTCGTCCCAAAGTAATCAGGCACTATGTTTGGTAGAAGTAGGTGGATACGTTTCGCTGGCAGAACGCTGCGAAAAACACACTGTTGACAGGAATAGCTGCATAGAAAAAATGCTCCCTTGATCAGAGCTATCCAAATAAATACCGGAAAACTAGGACACGTCATGCTGCCCCATAACGACGCTAGGCAACTTGTGGCAAACTTGGTAAAAGCCGTATCTTGTCATTTAGATTTGGCGATTATTTCGAATCCACCTTGAAATTCTAAAGAAAACTTTGCTTATTTACTAAATTGTTTGCCCATTTGTGGACTAAAAATCTCTATACCCAATCACTACACTTAATTAGTTAAGCAAATTTCCTCAGGCTTTCCCTGAAAAGTTGCATTGCAAAATACTTTAGGTATTCAATTCGCAACATCAACATATCCTTGAAACCCCAAACAGCATTATACTAAGCTGTACAGTTTGCGCAGGCCACTCTACGTCTTACAGTTCCAAGTTCTATCATTACGATTTCAAAACTATTCGTAGGTTCATTAGTCTTTACTGTTTGTTATATAACCGCAATAGGAGAAAACTTTATTTTATTTTATTCGCTCAGATCAAGCGAATATAGCAAGTTCACTAACCTATACATGTGCTATCCCGTTGCGTGCGATTACTTAGTCTAGGCTTAGTACAGTTGCAGCACGATGTATTTTCAGGATCCAACCCCAATGATTATATTCGTTTGCAATCGCTCTTGTACTGTTGGAGGATGTCACACACACAAAAATGAACAGCCTCATAAAAATTGTGTTAAACAAAGTAATCAGGTTTATACTTAGCAATTTCTGACGAGGCAGTGCTGCTACATTGGTCTGGAAGCAGTAACAGTTCGTAGTCGACGGATGAAAAGGTACTGAATAATTTGTCATTTCGTTTGCCATGTTTCATTAGATTTTCAAGTAGAAAAAGGCAGGAATCTATAAAATACACTTATAGATAGCTGTTTATTAAAGAACTATTCTTTGTAGCGTGCCGTTGATAAGACTCTTTTTTAGACTATACCAGAACATTTGGTCATTCTCATGTGTTCTCACGTTTTCATCTGCAGTGAATGTTCCAAAATCATTGGATTTGTCGGCGTTGATTAATTACTAGTATTAGACAGTTCTTTATCAATTACTTTCGAACGACTGTGCCACAATAAAATTAGTAGGTGTGGTGCAAAGTTCAAGTTCACTTGAACGATTGCAACCAGTCTAGTACTGAACGCGTGTCGTGGGTTGAACATTGGTTCCTTCCAGTTGTGCAATCGGCTTATATAAGAATTGGCATCATTAGCCACATGATTTATGAGGCACTTGCTTACAAAGTTTTATTGACGTTGCATTTATTTGCTACTTATGTGTTGTGGGTTTAAAATTGAGCGGACATCTGTACCACGAACTAGAAAACCCTGTTCCGCATTGTAATTGGATAAAACCAATCTTGGTAACACCGTTAATCTTAAAGTACAGTCATCCGCTGTATGATCTACGACATACTCTGCGTGGTCTAGCTTAGTTGCCTAATAGTCAGTGGTTGTCCGTATGAGAACAAGAAGTAGGAAGAAGGAGTTCTCATCCTATATTGAAAGTTGTTGCTAACTTAGGTAGCTGCAACATTCCTTCAGTGATTTTGAACCCTATTAAGAAAATGAGGCATGAGATCCGATATTTCGTATTGCACATTGGCTGATATTTTGAGTTTGTTGGCGTTGACGTATGTTTATTAAACTAAAGTTCATTATTTGAGTAGACTACTTTATGTATTATAACTGTAAAATAACACCGCTCAGCCTCTTAAATGACTGCTTCGTGGTCTTATAAGTTTCCCCTTGCAGATGCGATTGCATAGGTTGTAGAACTGTACAACTTATGGTGCATTAATGCCATCGGCGCAAAGTTTTCGATACGCTGTCACTAAAAAAATGGTATTTACATGAGAAGGTTCAAGCTATTTTCCTCATGTGTCATTGTAACTGCTGTCCGCATATCCTCAACATTTTTGCTTCATCAACGCAATTATTTGCTTATACATTAGGCTTACATTTCTGGTTTATGCACTTGATTTCTATCATGAAAACAAAACTTTTCGCTAGGAAAACAGTGGGTTTGCGGCAGTCATATTTTTTTAAAATTGCAACGGAATTGTCGATAAGCGCATTCCACTAATGAACCTGGCTGTTACTAAAATTTCATTCAAGCTTTTTTTGCCTCTTTGCAGTTTCCGTTGTGGGACTTAGATCAGAATTGCACAGTATGCATAGCTTATCTTAGCATCATCGGTTTTAGTTAGACCATGTCTGTTGCTTTGATGTTCAGCCATAATCAGTTTCGAAAGGGTGTATTATTAAAGTTTACGTTAGTAGTTAACAAGTTAAAAGAAAGTAGCACAAATATACCGCCACTTATTACTTTATCGTAGATACTGATGGCAAAACGCGGCACATGTCTTAAGTATCTTACGTGACGTCATCCTACATCATATGCTTAGAAAAAGAACAAAATCCTAGTTCTTTCTCAAAAAGAGTAGAATCATTCTAAGCGTG
This sequence comes from Dicrocoelium dendriticum, assembly GCA_944474145.2. Classification (NCBI taxonomy): domain Eukaryota; kingdom Metazoa; phylum Platyhelminthes; class Trematoda; order Plagiorchiida; family Dicrocoeliidae; genus Dicrocoelium; species Dicrocoelium dendriticum. The sequence goes on along the minus strand of CALYDF020000804.1, from coordinate 14,312 downwards.
TTCAGTATCACAGTGATATGGCTATGCCGCAATCAACTGTATCCTCAGGTTGACCAAATATTACGTCGGTTATCCGCTAAGGTTCACCAAAGACAAAATCATTGTCTATAGTTACTCAAAAACTTACTAAATGAACTGAGCAAGTTGTCTAATGAAGAGAGGCTGTGGGCGACCATCGTGCTGGCATCTCTTTCGACTTGCACTGAGAAGGATACAAGGCTGGGCAGAAAAAAATTCGTTTTATGTGTTATGTCTAAACTAGCCAATTCAGTGCAGAAATTAGCTGTAAAATGTTTTATTATTTATTATGTGTTGTCCAGTTCTGTTGCCTTGTAGTTTGATATGCTTATTATTTGTGCTGGTATTATTTGTATTGCAAAAACAAATTGTATATACCTGGTGCAAAGTTAAGTTGGATTGCATAAAACAATATTTGTTAGAAATTTATTTATCTAACTTTTCTAGATCAATGTTTACTAAAAATTCGCCCAGCATTACGACCCACACACCAAAGTTTCTTCCACTGTATTGGCAATTTATGTGGTAGTTTACACCGGTTCTACGAACAGTGCGATTGGTACAGCAAGAAAAGTTTACGAGAGCGGTGTTTTGTCAACTGATTTTCAGACCCTATCTAATTCTTTAGTAATCTGGCGACAGATATCAAATGGGTTGACCCTAAATTATGCGCATACCGAATTGTCAATAACGTATGAAATGTTTTAGAATACCGCTCGACGTTACTCGCTTGATCATTGGTTGCATTGAATATGACAGCAGGACTTACTTGTTACTGATTCATCTCACAAATTATCTAGAGAGCATTTTGATGGCAATTTCACATGGTCAGACTTAGAAAATTACACCAAAACTCCTTCGCCCTTTTGCCAAAAATACCTTCGCTGAATAAGCAATTACAGCTTTTGAATACATACTATTATTTCGAAAAGCTTATGACTGGTAATTATTTTAAGCAGATCCGTGATTAGTGTCAATGTAAACAAATTATTTACTATACGGATAATAAAATAACCGGACAACACCATTGGAAAATGTATTAAAGTTTAGAACCGACTCCCAACGTTCTAAGTTACTTTTCTATATTGTGTCACTTTTGGGGTTAGAGAAACAAAAAGGTATAAATTAATATAAACTGTAAAAATTCAACAACGCTAAATAAATTAACTGCTTTTGCTATATAAGTTATTCACGTCGCATTACAGAAAAGCAGTTACCAAACCATTTGCCCTCACACAGCATAAATATATAAAATTTAACCAAAAATTTAAATTAGCAACTTAAACTAAATGCATAATGAAACAAGGGGCGAAATGAGTCTTATTTGTTCACCTTGTGTGTGGAACTTGTGAGAGATTTGCGTGCGAAAGCTGAAAGGTGCTAATTACGGCTCGATTCACCTTGACAATTTCTTGCATGTGGTTGGAAAACCAATCAAGCCTTTGTAAGGTAGAAGCTACGCTCTCTCCCAATTCAAGCAGTTCATTGTCATATGCATATCGCATACTCTCTGGTAGTTCATTATTACATGATATTGTTGGGGAAAAGGTAGAAATCACTTCGATTCCTCTCGGAAGTTGGACGTCTAGAGGGGCAACAGTAGAGGGCCCTGCCACTTTTCTTGGCCGAAGCTGCATACGTACTGCGGAAAGGCTGCGTAAGTGACGTCGCAAGAGTTCTTTTAAAACAGTTTGGGGAGAGATATTCTTGAAAAACATGTCTAGTATTTGCAGCTCTAGCCGACTACGGCGATCCATGTCTTCTTTAATCAGATAGTTCCAACTCGGATCAAGAATGTAGTCACTAGCAGTATTAGTTTGATGCTTGGTGAAGGTGTTCGTGGAATAACCTGCTAGCCAGTGTTCCTCTGCACAGCTTAAAGCGTAACTGCCATAGAAAGAACCGGAAAATAACAGATTGCAAAGTTCTTCGTTGAAGCTGTTTGTAATATTTAACAAGGTCCTGAGGTGCTGTGAGACATCTGAGCAGCAGCGCCTTTCACCAATTTTTCGCTGCTAAAATGTTGAGAGAGAAATGATGAAAAGGTTTGACACAGCTTAATATATGCAAAAATGTATAAACATCGGAAAAAAAGTTTACTTACATTCTAACTAAAAAAATGTTTCTTTTTTTGCTACATTGGGATAACTAGAGTACTTAATCATAGTGCGTGTCTTTGCAGTCTAAAATCTGTTTTGCTTTTCTGCATAAATTTCAACAACTAACCTTACACTTCCTATAAATGAATCACGGGAAACAATTGGATGTGGTACTGTGAAAACATAACCGATTTCTACTCGAATAAGCTGAAAGAAAAACCAGTTAAAACTTATTTAAGCTACTTATTTTATTCAAGTAAATGCGTATATTGAGATTTGAGTACATGATATAGGGATTTATTTCAGGACAATTTGAGAGCAGCGTTTGATACTTTTTGATGCTATTACGCTTCATGTCATGGGAATCCAAAAATGCATCTTGTGCGTCATGTGGGTAAAAATGTAGCGGCGCTCATGCAGTGTTTCTGATAATTAATGTCAACATATAGTGTTGTCACATAAGCTATTTCCTCGAAAGAAAGTATGTTGTGTATCCCTTACAACAGTCACTATTGTACATGCATTTAAGAGGATAAGTCAATCACATAACCCAAAAACCTTCGAGTTGGTATTTGTAATCGCATACAGTAGATTGAAAGAACAAACATAAACTGGTCTAGCGCAAAGCCCACTGTATATTTTTTGCTCTAACACAAATTAAAACATAAAAATCATTGCAGACTATACTTTAAAGCGAGACACCTTTACCTAAAATGGGTAAGGCTAATTTTCAGTACTTAGTGTAAAAATTTCTAGTGTCAAATTAACTAAAAATAGGAAATAGCTAATAATGTTCAAATAAAATTGCAAATATGCAAGTAAGGTTTTTCTAGGCAGCGCTGTTGGATCAGTCGTCCCCCTAACAAATTGATAGAAGCGGCAAGTAGCATTTAGCTAGTACATGACCAGTTCGTTGTCGCATGAGAGTAAATCAGTAGTTTCCTAGCTGTAAGAAACGTAACAGAATAAGGTGCAGCTGACCAAAGTAAACCAAGGAAATAAGAGGAAGTACAAGGTCTTATCGAGCCATTGGCACTGTAGTAGTTGGAGGTTTATCATTTTATCGCTTTCTGCCTATTGTTTGTTTTGTCTATAAAAAGCACCACATACTTTTAATTATTTGAAACCGGCAAAATATGTTTTCATCATCCACTAACTTTAAAATCAGTCTAACTACGATGCTTAAGCTCTTCGGTGTTTGGTTGAAAGGACAAATGGATGCATTCTAGAGCAAAAGGATACTTTTCCGATACATCATACTCATGGCACTCTATATGGTACGAGAGAAGATTCACGGAAGCTTGAGGTGACAACAGTAGACAACCAAAATGTACAAGTAACTTAAATAGTAATTTGCCTCATTAAATTCAACATAAGCAGCTGGCTTAAAATCAATGGCGGTCTAATTTAGAAAATTCCGTAAACAATTCCGTCAAAAGCTTGTTGGTTTCCTAGCATTAATACTATAGTAAATATATATGCAGAGTTTGTTTAGCTCTGAATTACTAGGGAGCTTTTCTCATTCGGCCTGCATACCCGATATTTTCCATAACGCATATTTTTACTTATTGAACAAGTACCTGTGTAAATTTCACATCATCGCTCCCTAGGCGCCGGCGAATATTATAGACTTGTGTTGAAATGTTCTCTAGTCCATTTTGTAAATCACCAAACGCGTCCAGTGATGCGCGCAGCTCTTCAAATGCGGTAGCGTTGGCCAGTCGTAGGAAAGCGCGTTGTTGAATGCGTAAACCCATCGAGACCGCAAGTGCATTTCTCTGAAATATTGTTGGATTTTTCAGTGCCAGCAGTTTCTGATATACGGAAGATTTTGAAAGTTGTAAAGCGGAGAGCACATATGGCAAGCAAGAATTCTCAGGTATATTTGGAAACTTCCCTGAATGCAAATTCTCTGGCTGCCATTTGAAGGTTCCTTTGTTTTTAACTAAATGGTAATGGAAACAAGGAAACCGTATGAGGTTACCAAAACTCCCGTAGTAAATAAGTGTGATTATATCTTCTATACATACACATGTGACGGGGACGAGTAGCCGAGCATTTTTCATTGCAATTATGTAAACTTTACTCCGAAATATAGCATAATAATTCCAAAAAGGGATTATAAATATCCAAGGTTTGGACAAATGGTGATATATACGGCTATAGTTATCAGACTTTAGCTCAAAATGTAAAACACCATATGGTACTAAATATTGGCATTTTTGCTATTTTAACTTATAGAAACAACGCATAGGAACACCAGCAAAGATATATAACAGCAGTTTTCTTGAAAATTTGCAAACTACTGGAAGGAAGTGTTACTGAATTGTAGATGCTTTAACGCAGCTTATTTTCTTTGTGTCATGGCAAAGTCAAAAATATTCTTTTTAATATCAAATGAGCAATATTTGATGCAAAATTATAGTCTTTCAAGGTCAAACCCTGTCCGTGATTCAAGCTTTCTACCAAAGACCTACGGAACACTAAAAGCCAAATACCCATACTAAATTATTAAGTTGGGAAACACAACAGATATTATAGAAGATTACAAATGTTTTAGTCCTTCCTGATTACTGCTTAGCCGTAAGAAGGTTAGGTTCAATAAGAAAGATGGAAATAGTGATACTTGACCACAATCAATGCAGGTGAATGATGCGTGTGACACAATCTACATGATTGCCATTCAGTCTTATCAGAAATACCATGGAAAAATCCTTGTTTGTAACTGTAGCCGTTTACTCCAACGGTACAAACATTTATTGATAGGATGCGTGGTTTACTAAATATGTGCTTCCAATTCAAGACAAACTGTAATCAGAGAATAAAATGCGTTTCCGTTCCTAAGGATACAAATGTTATCCACTTCGCACTGGTGACATAACCAAGCTGATCATTATATAGCTGCACTTAAGTGGTGAGAGCGTATTTTTAAGCAGACTAAAGCGTCAAATCGCTTCACAGACTACAGCATGTAATTCAATAGAACCACCTTTTTAAATTTCAATAATAGCTTTGCTTATGCGTTAGATTAAAGCACGGACGCCTATAAGATGGAAGCCTCACTGTATTCAGAGCTTTTCTTTCAGATGCATATCTAGCCATATTATTCGCACCGCAAATTTTGTGTATGTTAATTAACGAAACAATGACCAAGTGATTATGCGCAGCGAGACAAAGCGCACCACGACAAACCGTGTCAAAAAGGAAATTGATCCGCTGCTGCAATCATATAAAATCTTTGCTGAATACTGACCATGCAGGATGTCTAAACGTGGAATTTACATTCCTAACATACAAGAAGGAAAATCCCCATTCGCTTACTATCAAATAGCTTTGCTACCAAGTAATAATGACCACTAAACGTCTTCTGTAGAAACCACCTCCATGTCCTCCCACCAGACATAAATTATGCTTATTTTACTAGTTTCATAGCCGTAGTCTAACATAAAAATATAACATCGTCAGCAAAAGGTCAGAGTAATTTTGTAGTCTGACCAAAATATATGTAAGCCTATAAATCAATAAAAGGTTATTGTTGAAAGCTCTGGCATTTACGACAATACCATCACTTAAATGATTTGTAGAATTGTTAAAACGATTTGATTGACAGCACATGGTACAGTATCCTGTATGGCAACTGCATTTCACTCCTAACCAATATATGTTAAACTTGTAGACATTATGGAGTAAATTGGTTGCGGACTTTTCGCTTGTTCATATATCTACGAATTCCCTTTTCTCTTGGCTTTAAGTTACTGTTCCATCTTTTTGAAACAATTCTACTACTTGTATACAAACCTTATTTGAACAGTCCTATGTGTTGCAGTCTAGGACATATTTACTTTCATTTATTGATACTAAATAGTTTATAAGCACTTATGCTTTCTGTGATGCAAGCAGTGATTTTCCACATACTGACATGAGTACATTGTGTATCTGCTGAGTAAATTCTTGGTTACCTTTTTTTACTGGCCTCTAAACAAAACACCATAAGTTGTCTATTTGAATAGTGACGCGTTGGTATAAAAATGACACAATGAAAATTCGCTTGCTTGCCCACTGCAACTAGCAAAGAATTGTTCTTAATTTCCTTGTCTTGACTTCTACGAACTCCGCAACTTATTATTAAATTTGCTAACAAACTGTCCCTGGAAAATTCTATGTACATATCTAAGACTTATTCGTTTGCTGAGGACTGGGTTTGTTTAACCTGCTTGTAGATTGGTGCACTAGGAAACTAAAAGAAAAGATTAAGTAGAGTTGTGATAGGTGTGTGCATTTCACTTACCGAAGCTAGAGCCATCTGGGCAAAATACCACCAGGTACAAATATGTCATTTTACTGTAATTGAGAACCAACTTAAACGAGTACAACACATAAAAGCGTAACCACAACATTACTGACTCACACGCGTTATCCTGCTCACTGACATCATTCTCAGTACCCAAACATGATAGGCCGCATGATGGGTAAGTGATTGCTTGACATCTTGTACGAGCCTGGAAAAATCATATAGATACGAACAACGTAGTCTGCAAAGATAACTATTTGTCGCTTTACCACTGGATAGCCACTGCAGATATCTATTTTTAATGAGTCAGGGCCAAACATTATCCGCTATGTAAGCGAGTTGCTAGCCCAGTTACGCGAAGTCATTAAAACCGGTCTACCAAATGCCTTAAAATGAATGGGTGTAGTATATGCGATAGACAACTTGCCTTTATAATGCATGTTACAGGAATGCGCCGCTTAAATCGCCGCATATCCTCTGAGCAATGTGTAAAACAACAAACTAACATTGTTTTTTAAGAAATCTAATCTATCTCCCTAGAAACTATGATCCGTAAAAAGGCTCTTAATTTCTCTAATTTCTATGCTGTAAAAAATACTTCCTTAAGGGACAATGAATCGTAATGGTACAAGTTTGAACGACGACTAAGTGGAAATATAAATCAGCTATGCTTAAACCTAAATTTGGATAACTCACGCTGGTAAACATTTTGATTCAAAATAAGGTGTATGCAATATATATCAAGTACTGTACAATGCAATTCACATCATACACTTCTTGTATATATTTTATGAAATTAATAAGGTAACGAAACTGGGCGATTTTTATCTGACATGCAGTTGAACAACCATATTCAAACAGCTATTTGTCGAAGATTTGGACGATGACGTCAGTGATTTGTTTTTTGCTTAGACCCTAAATTTAACATTAATAGAGGACCAGGCTTGCACAACTTTAGTTTAAATAAGGGAAAGCTAAGCGAAGTATAATGATTTACTGCGGAATTTAATATATGTGCAAGGAAATTTCACTGTGTGCAACGATGACTAGTCAGGTTAAAGTTCCGAATACTTTGTGTTTTCAACTCCTCATGTACGCTTTGATTGTTATATTTTACTACAGACGTATTGACAATTTGGAATTAATTATATATAGTAACTGCGGCAGTCATTAAAAATCACGCTAAAATATTCAGTTTAAACCAGGTTTAATGTTGAGGGCGTGAAACAAACATGTTACATTTGTGCTCAGCTTCCAACTCAACTGATTCCCCAATGCTTTGCATCCGAAACGAGTTGATTTAAGTTAAAAAGTGAAATATTAATTTCAGTAGGGAGCACATGTAGCCTAAAATACTTACCTGGTTTCAATTCCTATTTCTCGAATGATATCTGTCTTGCTAAAAAGAATCCTACTATCCTTATAATTTTATAGTTGATGTTTAAGAACATTTTGCTGCTTATCTCCAACACATATATCCACTGTTTGCTTTCTATTAGAAAGTAGGCTATTTTTTATGTTTTAGGGAGCATAGGTAAAAGAATTTACATGATTGTTTTATAAGAATCCTGCGAATCTATTTTATTATATGTGCAGTCTGAAACCAGATGATTTATAATAACGCAAAAGCAAATCTTGGACCTAGGTATAGCTCCGCATTTATGAATGTGCTTAGGTTATGATCTTTAAGAGACGCTAGTATTTGGTATCAAGCAAGGTATTTGATAGATTTTTACTGTTTTTACACATCAAATCAGGATAGATGGTGCTTAAGCAATAAGTTGCTATTTTACTCATTTAATATTCTCAGAAAGGAATTTAAGGGAAACCGGCCCAGTTGTATACCTTTCGCAAATTAATTTTGTGTGCTTCTGTTACTTTACTAATCCAGTAGCGGCTTATCCGAATGTAGACCACAAATAGCTGATTGAAGCTAACATTACATTAAGGATGGTTATATAAGCAACTGAAATTCTACTTGGAATGTTTATGGCAATTTGGCAGACCTTCAAAGGAAGCAATGACTCTGCAAATGACAAAGTTTCGTTTCATGGAGTAGCAATTATCAGAAATAATTCAATATCTACATTGGCTAGAATCAGACTATAATTACGTTCAATCTCCATCAGCTGTTGCAACCTAAGTCTACCACACGTGAACGCATGACCTCGCCTATGATGTTGTGGAAATGTCCGCACTTAAATTGTCCAAATGGGCAACACCATAACCAAGGAACAATTCTCTTTACCCTCTGTTCAGGGTCAAGGTTTCGTGGTTTTTATTACGATCTAGACCATCCCATTCCGAATTCGCAATTGATTCATTCACGGTAATTTCTTCCAACGGTAAAATTTGCATACCGTACCATTTTTTGACATTCGATGACAGTTTACTTATACAGGCAAACATATGATGGCCAATTTTATAACAGGTTAACTGCTCATAAAATGATAATAAATATGCCCCTTTTTAGTACATCCTTGGCCACAAGTTTACTAATGTTTAATCAAAAAACGCATTGTAGGAATGGGGAATATTTTAATTCAGACATTTATAGAGAGTGTGGTATGTTGAACCTTGACACAGGCATCAGAAAATAAATCGTAATAACTAAAAAGCAAGCTTCTTGGAAACCTTGCTAAAATTAAATTTTACCTACAATAACACATTTATCCATAGTTGAGGAGCAATTATCAGTTAGTATCAAAATTTACATGGTGTGGCAAACAAAATGCACTTATGCAGCTAACTAATATGTTAGGTCCCGAATAATATTAGATGCGTCTTTTATTATATCTACCTGATGAGTTTAATGAAAAACAAATGTGATAGCGTAGTGCTTTTTAACTTTAAGTGTAACCTCAAATGTTTGCTTTCGTTAAACACAGTTGTCGTGAACAAATATTACAAATTTCATTAAAATTTGGGGTTACGTTCTTCAGCACCGTTTAACGCATTGCAACCAAACGACCACTGCGATAAACGTCTAACATGTTTACCTTGAATATTTTATGTTACAAATGCGGTTTCGCATATTTATAAAAAAATTATATATTTAATCATATGTGGTAAAAGGTAATATCTACTTAAGCTTAAACCCTTGAACACATTTACTCATTTTCTACACAGTGGAAGCGGTGTGTGTATATTTTCGTGACACTGCATAGCCACTCATAAACACAGAACGATAAAACGTATATTCATGTTAAATAGGGAACACTTGTAGCCACGGTATATAATCAGTCTGTGACTACCTGTTAAATAAAAGAATAGATAATAAAACTGATGGCCACTTTTGATACAACACAACAAACATTTGGTTTCACCATTTTATTTTTGCTTTCTATGTAACTACCATTAGTTTAATGCCTATAAATAACAGCCGGATGAATAAAATAACTGTATCTATGTATACCACAACCATTTGGATCCACAATGCTATGCAATAAATAAAATGCATACTTCCAGTGAATGATGAGGATAATGTGCGTTACCTAACTGATAACATTTCAACAGTCCGATGTTAACTATTCCAGTTCTCATTAGTTATTTTTCCTTTCGCCGCCACATTTGCAGCAAAGCTTGTGCGTATCCAAGCTTTATGATTTGCAATACACATGTATGTACACATGCGCTTCTTCTCTTAGTTGACGCGGTTTCTAATAGAGACGCAGTACTTTGGTTCTTGCCTCGCTATTCAAGACTTCTGTTTTATTGTTTGCAAATCTTTATTCTGTGGTCAGCAATTTGTTTTACCTTGAAAATCATGAGTTCCAATTCAACCCTAATTACTATTTTATTGTACTACTTGACTAATATATTTGGTGTACCTAAATATAGCTAATTTGAAACATTTATTAGTACACAATACCGTTGAATCGACGCCGCAATGATTTAATCGTAACGCATAAAGTAGCAAGTAACATGTGGTTAATAGTTAATTTATATTCCAAAAATTAATCTGAACATGCTCTACACCCCCTAATTGCAATAGAATTTTGGAAATCGACTCTCAATAGCTGGAGTAGATTTTTAACTTTTTTTAAACCAGTAAAACGAAAAATGTCAATTTTAACCTGCACCACATTATTAGGTTGAGCAAAAAACAGTCTGGGATGAATGTTTTTGAATCAACCTGAAATAGCAAAATAACATATAAGTCTCAAAATAGGTCCAATGGGCATTTGCAACATGTTACTTAATGCCATATTTCGCTATTACTGTATCAGTAAACTGGCGGCCCCTTTGTCTGTCAACACCTGTCATCATTCAGTTTGATTAGAAAACATTGATTGTACAAATTGGCAAGTTGTAATAGGTGTTTTTTGCGTCGTTTTCCATGCACATATGGCTCTGTCTACTAGGCGTTTCGCACATTTATATGTGGTTTTTTGAGCATGAAAGGCAATTAATGAACCGAAATACTAACAACCGCATCGCAAATGTAATCAGCTCTGCCATACATTTTGCAATTTGAAGGAATTACGCAATTACCTAATCGGGCAATTAGCAATAAACTTAGATATCGGTCCTAATGAATCTGTTGGATACAGCAGATATGGATGAATTACAATGGTGCGTTAAGATAATCCGCACGGTCTATTCTCAATAAATATTATACCTTTGCATTATTACAGTACTAAAATATAATTGAATTCACCAAGTATATTGTTCCAAAAGGCCGTTGCGGTTTAACATTGTTTTGCTTGGAATCGAGTGGAAATCACAGATTTAAAAGCAACCAATAAGCCTTACACAGTAACAAATATAACGTCACTGTTTGCTTACAGAAGCTTCCTACTCTTGCTGTTTAAGTTGAAAACATACCGCTATCTTACTGCTTTTGCGACTGACTTGCTAAAATTTGATAAGAATATAAATAGGTAACATGAAAATATTATAATCCCCAATAGCGAACCATTGAATGCTGACGTACATTTAGTCGACTAAACTAAAATCATGATTCCTAAGAGATGTTAATACGCCTGAGATCTATGCATGCCGGTGTAACCAAGCTATGAACTAAGTCAATGGTTATTTGAGATCAGGAAGCAAAACGAGACTTATAAAAATAAATTACGCACAAATAATTACCTTCAAGTTCCCAACAACACGGATCACCGTGTCAAAATCTGAGCCGACAATCACTTCGTTTGGACGAATGCCTTTGATTTGAGCATCCGCGGAATGAAGATCAACGTATGTAGAGTGCTCGTCTACTTTCAAATCGGCTATCGCCTGTTTCTTGGTAAAATGTAGCCATATGCGAAATCCCACTGCGTTGTATCCGTAGATCAAATAGTCATACTCTTGCGGATCCAAGACGCAATGTATGTTACGGACTAGAACAACAGTAGGTAGAAAAGAGCAGACTTCGTCGTTATTAGGATTGCAGTTTTCAAACCTGTGGCAGGAGTTCGCAGTTTTATACTTTCAGTGCACTGTTTTTAAATTATTTTACCTGTTCAATATATTATTGCATTGTAGAAAATGAAGGCTTTGCTGTTCAAATGTATTAGCAGGATACGCAACACCAATATTAGAAATGTAACAGCGTTTTGATCGTAAAAGACTTTAGCGTTCAAATTCATCTATTCGATAATCAACTTTTATTATTGTTGTTCAATATATTTAATTCAACAACCATGTTAAAATAATTTTTCACAATTGTAGCTATAATCTACATGACTAGATTAACCTTTTCGAATGTCCATATGGGTAACTAACTAGTTATGTTGCTTTGGTATATAAAAGCGTACAATATTTTCATGCCGCTAATATTGCTTGAAAGCTTTGTAATATGCTAGTCAGTTCGCATTCTGGGATCAAAATATAGCACATGAAAAATGTACATATGTCATTACGTCCAAAGGAGAAGAAGTGATATATGCTCGACTATTAAACAAATCATATTTTGAAATTGTGTTAGTCTTATGGTGAACGTTTAAAACGTTTATAAAATAGAACAATTAGCTAACCAACTGCATCCAAAATTTAAGTTAGTTTTGAATGTGCTGAGCACTGGATTAAGCGATGTTTCATTCTGATGGCGAAATGGGGAAGATTTGGCACCATACAATTTCAGTCAATTTGTAAACTACTTTCATCGCCTCTAGGTCTTTCGTCTATAATAGATAAACACCTGGGACAATTTTCATTGAATATAAAATGTTATAGGTTTAGTGGGTAAAGAAACAAGTCCTTAGGTCGTATTACATTACTTGAACCGCTTGGTTTACCAGCATGGATTCCTATGCTATACTAACCGCGATGTTATTAATTTTAAATAATTGTTCACCGCAAACCGAACTCGTCAACTATATTGTAAAATTCAAAAAGATTTCTCTGCTATTCAAATATATTGTGAATAATTAGATAACGTATTTGGTCAGTGTCACGCATGTTCGAAGACACAATCATTTTCATTATTTATATCACATTCAGTCCGAAACGATCGTTACTGCAATTATAAATAATAGTTAGATGGATATAAATGTTAGGTTCAGTGAACTAATGCTATCACATTGGACTACCATAACAGTTCTTCAGTAACCTCGCATAAAATTAGCATTCCACTGAGAGTGCGTGTGTATACCAGGTCACTACAACAGTGCAAAATTTTAATATCCTTAGTCTATTCAAGTAAACTATGCACAAATATAGACGTTGTCCGTAAATTTAAGGCACTCACCATCCGCTTCCACTTCCACAAAGTAGCATAACCCGTAGTGGGTCAAGATTGTGGAAACGTTTCCAGCTTCATAAATCTATCTGTCACTTCGACAACTAGAAAATACACATAATAAAAGGTTCAACATAACACATGTCTTCCGATGAAAAGTAAACAACGTAGTCACATCATTTTAATGCAATTGCAACCCACACGTCGAACAATAAAGAGACGGTTGCTTGCTGGTTGATACGACGGAGCTTAATATTATTCAAACGCATGCACCTTGTCAGCAAACACTAGTAATAAGGGTCCTACTTTTTATAACATATGCTCTCGCTTTACTCAAAATGATTCTACAATTGGCTGTCATGATGTGCATTAGCTAGTGTGTAAGGAGAACTAGCACGAATGTAAACAGGATATGTAATTGTTATTATCAGCAGCTACAGCGCAGCCAGATGCTGTAGTTATGGTGCCTACCCTCCTGTGTCTTAGAAAAAGTAAGTAATTATAATCGCATACCATAGTAGTTTATATATACATAGTCAGCTATTTAATTAAATTCCAACCTACATGCAAGCACACATCTTTTACAATCGATTACGCTAGTTATCCTGTCAAAGATTTAATTTGATAGCTATCACCATCGGTTTTTTGCTGGTCAGTCGCTAGTTCTTAAGCATATCAACGGAGAACTAACCAAATAAAAAGTCATTCATTAATTGTTTCCAAGCAATATAAATATACATGTTTGCAATTCATTAAAATGCAGCTAAAATGTAAACATTTTAACGCATACACCCTGCAAATCTACGGTCAAGGTGTTAACTAACGTGTCACTTTATTAGAAGGTATGCATCACCTCCACTATTCTGGTTTCACTTCAGTCCCTGATCGGAGTAACATTCAATGCTGTGGATTAAACAAACACGCCGCAGCGAATAAATTTAGTTATTACATAACGCAATATGCAGCAATGTGGACGAGTTGTTCATTTGTAAAGCTCATCCAGTTTACAATGAGTTAAGTTGTCTGTGCTATGGCAATGTGTAATATGGTGGAAACAGGCATCAGAAGTTCTCTAGTTCGAAGAATGATGTTGAATGACTGCGCGTGCTATTTCAACCTACATTGTCTACCTACCTACCTACAATTGAATATTAATAAAGAATAAGAACACTTCAAGGCATCATAGTCACTGAGCATGGTTTGTGTGAAGTATATAAGTTCA
>CALYDF020000803.1:0-22818 GCA_944474145.2 Dicrocoelium dendriticum | reverse complement strand
GAGTCTATAAATCGGGGTCACTAATTTGTAATACTAGTCTGAGAAGATGCGCTAAATTATGCACAGATATCAGAAGGTATATGAACTCGGACGCAGCGAACATGTTTGATTGGCTACAACCTTCCGTGTACGGATGAAGCGTGCCCATAGTGCGTTTGCATGGCAGTTTACAGAGAAGACGAGTATCGAACCTGATGTAGTCCAAAATGGCCGTAGATCAATGGAGATTAAAATAAGGAAGAATAATGTACAAACGGTCAGTAATGAAACTGTACATAAAACGCGCTTTTTGGGATGTTTTAGATGCAGCCTATGAACAATGGAATATTAGCCAATTAAATACAACGCTAATTTTTATCGCTGCAGTCTTCTTTCCAATGCACTAACAGTGAATGGTTTATTGGTTGCAAATTGCCTTGCAGTACGTGACTTAGATGTACATTCTACTAATGCACTGAACGTCGCCGAACACAGGGGTTGGAGCATAACAACTGCCAGAGCATTCCTTCGGTAAATGTGTAATTCGAAGACGTTTAAGGCACTAGGTTTGCTTTTTATAAGTGCTGCGCTTCACCTACTTTAGAATACTATTCTTTGGTTTTTGCTATTTTGCCAAGAGACAGCATAAACATGAATAGACTGCAATGCTGATTAACTAAGTGCCTATTGGAATCATCTACACCTAATTATCGTGGAAATAATTAAGAGCCTAAATTGATCTGTCGTACTCAACAGGCTAACCTTGACCTTGCATTTCTACTCTAGATGCAGATCAATTCAACTGTAAATAGTGAGATCTTTTTTGTTCGTCGCAGTCAGCCGACAATTCAGCTAAGTCAACTACCTAACCGGAAAGCATCAAACAGCCGTTTTGCCCTATTGGGACTCGTCAGTGGTGCGCATCTTTCGGTCCTCTACGGAGAATCGAACCCTGGTGCTTTCCGGATAGGTAGTTGACTTGTCTGAATTGTCGGCTGACTGCGCCGAACAAAAATACTCGCCATACTCCTTCTATCCATAAATAGTGAGATTTTTGTTCGGCGGAACGAAGCTACTTGTTAGTTTTTACAACCCAGGATTTGATAGATTATCTTACCAAAATTTCGTACCAAAATTCTATTTGGTTCCTTTCTGAACCGACATGAGAATGTGGGGAATAGGATACTATAAGTCATCAGATTCTTAACCGCTGCAACATTCCGTAACACTTTCCGCAAAATGTTAACACACCCCTATTTTAGAATTTCTTGACTTGGGCTTGTCGAAGGACAATCCCTGGGAACAAGCTTCAGACTTGGCATATAACGTTGCAGTGCGATCTTATTTTCTGGTCTCGTACTCAGATCCGCTTACGGGCACAATTTCGTAATTTGTATATGTGCTTACATTCATTCCTTCCAGCTTCGCTTGCGCCATGTAGCGCGCTCCAACTCTGTTATCTAGCTCGCGTGACTCATCTTTAACCAATCTAACCACTTTTCCCATTCTCAAGGAAGCGTACGCAGCAGTTTTCAGAATCCCACACCACCAAGCAGCATTTGTATTCCACAAAGAAAGTGAACTCCTCAATATATACGACGCGCAGACAAAACAGCTGTCGGCAGCTGTGTGATGTAGCTATCGGAAACTTTCTGTTGGTTGTAGCTCAGTCGCTCTATTTACGTCCCAGCGCCTTAATATGCCCACAAACCAGCCGCGTAGCCCTGTCCCACGAGCCTTCGGCTGCACCGAATTTGCAGCAGTTGTGTCGGTCTTGAAAACACAGCCAGGATGCAGTCATACTGCAACACGCAGCCAGCCATTTAACTAAAAAACTGCAATGAACGCAATGATTTTTATAGGCAAATCATGACGGACCGAAGCTGTTCTCCGTGGCCGAGTGGCATAAGTTGCTGACTGGCAGAGCAAACCGCTGGTCGTCATGGGTTCGGATCCTAATGCGTCCGATGGATGCGCACTCCTGTTGATGCCCAACAGGCTGAAACTGCAGGCTAGTGCTTTTCCGCGCATGTGGATGGTTATCTGATTTGGAAAATGGCTGTGACGGACCTCAATTACTTAAATCAAAAGAAATCCAGTCTACCGCGATAATGAAGAGGGTATATGTATTTTCTTTTCATGCCAGACAAATGTACGAAGGTGGATCCAGTGTTCCAATGGCCTCAGCGAATTTCATTCTAAGCGTTATTTGCTTGCAGCGAAACAGTTGAATACACCCATTTGTGTCACTGTGCAATATTTTTGATCATCCGACTGGTAAAGATTGGGTATGCACTGTAGAAGAAACATGAAAGAATGTCAGAAACCACTGGACCAGGAAATAAAATCAAAAACTCTTCGTTGGAGGAAAGCGTGACAAAGGTTTATTCATAGTCTTTCCTATTAGGTATTGATAAAACAGAGGAAGAGTGCTGCGTAGCGCGGTAAAACTCATCATTTGTTTCTTTGCACGTCATTAAAACTGTGGCAAAAGCAAGCCCGAGCCAGCCACTGTCAGTGCGATTGAAATTATTTCAGCCAGAATCTCCTCTACCCTCCGAACTCTTCCGAAGTTTCAGAAACACCACAAAACTAGGGTTGGTTTGAACTGGGTTGCCACCAAAGACGACAGGAAACTAATCTTTAAATTGCTCCCATTGGACTCAACATGAATGGAGAATGCCATGCTCTACTTAAACAGCCTCCACAGTTTAAAAGCAGACCAGGTGGACTGTCGAACTTAATTCAGGATACACAATTGTTTATTATAAGTCTACGTAGTTTGTTATCGGTAATCTACAGCTACTATTCAGAACCGTTAATTGAATTTCTGAGAGGGAAAACAACTCGATGCTATGAACCGGGGGAATTTCATGTTACCTCATGCGTGCTTTAGCAAAGCCTGACAACTTGAAGTTTGTCAAGCAAACACACACCACTATGGTAAACCGGATTTTCACCGACTTTTATCAACTTTCGCCAAAGAACTAGAAGCAGTTCTCTTTTAAATGCGTAGCCATTACTGTCGTTGTACACAGTGTGCCTGAGGCTGGGTTGCGTGATGAGTGCGAACCAGCCACCCACGAACAGGAACAAAAGTATTTCTGGTCGGAACATTAAGAATCTGAAATGAAACTGAATGGTAGCTAAATGTCCACGAAATACTTCCAGGGAACGAAGAAATCCAACACAAAGTGATCTTGTCAACTCAGCCAATATTAATATGCACGTTGGTTCTGGATGCGTGCTCGACCCTCCCATACGTTAAGTGCTTACTTATCCCAGCTCAGAATTGCGACGGATAACGGCAGAAGCCGAGTAGAAATTGAACGATCACAAGATTTCAATGGAACAGGGTACGCACCATGGAAACGTAGCGGCTTCTAAGCAAAGGAATGCTGCCTAATCCGCTTCCCCTGAACCGCATCCAGCGATGTCCCCTCCAAGTTGTCTTTGGCAAGTTTAGCAGATCACCAGGCGAAAACCCACAGTACCTAAGAGAGTCAAACAGTATTCACTGAATCGAAAATCAAGCACCAATAAAACGCCCGTTAAAGCAAATTCCACTACATCTGACAACTAGCATTAACAAGAGTAAAGTAGTCTAAGACCAATCCTCGGTACCTGCAGCTCAACTGATCCGTGTCGAGACCGAGCCCCCCGAAACATCAGTTACATGATCAGAAATTGCCGCAAAGGTCCACAGGGAGGCGGTCGCTCCGCCCCTTCCGTTGTAAACACCGTTTCCGCGAATAGACGGACAAACAGCAAACAAGCAACACTTGTTAGCAGGTCAGGACAAACGAGTACCATACCTTGTAAATCAACGAAAAAGGGATCTAACAATAGTGCACGGACTGTTGTATGATCAAAGGTCACTGAATCTACCGCCATCACATTGCGGGATACGTTATCAGAGGACCAAGATCAAGGAATCTCATTGTGCGTGCAGGTGAGTGTCAAAGCCAAGTCCATCAAGTTATTACGAATGCCTTATCATCCGATCTCGCCACACTGTGGAGAACCCAGACTTATTCGAGTAACATAAGAATCCTCCACCGAAGTAGAAAACGTTTTGCTCTCCGCAAGTGCACTAAAACATGGATGCTGGGGGATACGCATTTATACTGATGAAGATGGGCACAGCTAGCAAGACCGCCTAAACACAATCTTCATACATAGCGTGCCTGAACGTCCTTCTAAAATTGTTCAAGCGACCGGAAAGCACGTGTTAGGACGGTGGCGGTGCATTCGTGCAAAACTTTCTTTGGATAATATTGCAGTGCTATCGTTCACCAGGATACCTCTCTCACCAAACTGTAGAGGATGCAGTCCTAAAACAAGAAAAATTGTGGTTAAGTCAGAGCAACAAGCAACATATGTTTTAGATCAACGGAGGTGAAATCTAACGTCTACTTTCTAGACTTCGGTTAAAGGTCGCAGAAGCTTTGCAGAGCTCATATATTAACGCACTTGAAGAAGCAAGTATACCCACGAATGTACAGAAGCGTAACTTGTCTGCTACTTTAATTTACTCCGACATGGGTCGAATGGAAGATTGGGACGCAATTTAGGTGATCAAGTTTCAGGCAAGGTATCATTATCCCTTCAAAAAGGAGTAACTGTCGACCTCCCCTCAGTCGACATTCGCCCAAACTTGAATCCTTTAACCCTATGTGAGATCCTAGAGACCGAGAAACTGGCCTGCTTGTATACAAATGCTCAGGGCATTTGTAATAACCTGGTCGAAATGGAAGATCGCCAAGCTTCCTGGTCGAATGATTTCATTGCTATCATCGAGACGTGGTTGCACACCGGAATGACGGACACTGAAGTTTCACTACCTCACATGTCGGTGATCCGGAGCGATCGGCTCACAAATTGAGTACGCAATCCAAGCTTGGCAACCTTGGTTGAAACGCGACCTAGAAGCGATAGAGGCACCACAACGGAGAGCAACCAAGAACGTGATGGGCCTGCGGTATCACTCTTACCACCGAAGGCTGAAGTTGTTGGGAATTTTCAGCGGACGCTATCGAAGGCTGCGCGGCGATCTCATATTAGCGTATCAAATATTGAGTGACCCCAACCACGTATGCCGCCATTTGCTGAAACTTAGCCACAACACGCAGCTCAGGGGTAACTGCTTAAAGTTGAAGGAACAATATAGCCGTCTAGAGTGTCGACGGAATTACTTTTCCCTTCGAGTTTGCAAACCATGGAACGCACTCTCAGACTCAGTAGTATCCTCTCCTACCCTGGATGTTTGCAAAAAACGATTAGATGTTGCCCTCAGCTCCCAACATTTTGTTACCTAAGCTCCTCTGTTGTGGATTACGCCAAGCATGTTTTCAACAGGACTAATGTTTCAAATGGACCTAAGTGAGCGACCATATTTTATTTTCTCACTCCTTACCTCAACTATCACAGCGCCCCAGTGTCTTTCTGAATGTTTACGCGAGATATTTCTTTTTCCTTTTACACTGATGTCAATCATCAAAGTATTCATCTCGGCAGACGTTCGATAGATGACCCACACATATTTTAATTGCATCATATTCACCGCTACCATCCTACGGGACATGTCAAGCACTTGCTTTTATCTCGTGATAAATCATTGTTCATTGTTCATTGTTCATTGTTCAAATGGAGGAGGGGTAATCCTATATTACCGAAGCGACGTACAGTGGAAGCTGTGAAGGATTCCGACTCGTAGTTTTTTGACTCTGTTTGGTGCCGCCTGTATTTAAAAGACAGGGACGCTTGCCTTATTGTCTTGGTATACCGCCCCCTATCTCTGCACTCGAAACAGACTACCACATAGCTGCTGCTTTAGGATGCCATTTACAACGAATGTACACTTACCTACTTATCATGGGTGATTTCAACGTACATTGTGTAGAAACGCCTGCCAAGATCAAAAAGCAATTCAAAGCCGATGTGCAAGATCTTCTAACCACCGTTCCTCTTTACATCCGATCACTTTGTCTACTCGTTTCAGAACAGGCAACAGACCATCTTTGCTGGATCTTGTTCTTACCAACGAGGAGCATATGATTGATGTGTTGGTGTTAGACCACCTGTTGTGGCGCAGTGATCACGCGGTCTCAGTTTCAACTTCCCTCGTTGTGCAAAATATCGGAATGAGAACGATGAGACTGTGCGAACCATCACAAATTACTATCGATTACCCCACCTAATCAGCCTCACAAATTGATCGTTCATTGACGAAGAAGTCCGGAATTCGACTGGCTCGAGTTCTTCAAAATATTCAGTCAGCTGCTTGCGGAGGCTTTAGAGATGAGAGTATGCAATAAGTGTAAATCGGTTTCTTTCGTTAGGAGCAAAACTCGCAAATGGATGAGAGTGCGCAACACAGCATGGCGAGTGTACAGAGAAGATACAACACCAGAAACTTGGACCAAGTACGTAGCCCAATGTAAGCACTGTACTAAACTGCTAAGAGAAGACAAAACCGCCTGTCAGCTTTACATAGCGAAAACCTTCAGTGCTAACCACAAACTGTTGTACAAGCACGTCAGTATCCTAAGAAAAGTGAGGCAAGAATTTCCTCCACTCAGGACGGCAGATGGCTCCACGAGAACGGCTATGAAAGCAGCAAACGCGCTGCGAATACAATATGCCCCCATGTTTCAAAGGTTCTTGCCAGCAAGCATGACATCCAGATAACTCACTGTAACTAGATATTAACTGAATCAGAAAATGTAACGGGAGAAACATTCTATATCAAGAGCTGGTGGGTGAACCTGTCTATTTGGTAACAGTTCAGCAACATACATCTGACTTGGCAAAGGTGGGATTGACAGTGCATCGCCAATCAGAACGATCAACTGCCACGGCAACGTATTGGTTTGTATAAGCTAGCGGTTCGTCATTGTGATGAAGGTTTTTGTACCCCAAGGCTCCTAACCGTAGCAGCATCCATTGTTGTCAGTCCCGAAAGCAATAAGCAGAAGGGTAATCGAAGGCTGAGCAATAGTTACCTTTGAACAACTTGTTAATACCTTATCTGAGCTGAATGAGGTAACGTCGAGCAATATGATGAGTTTCATCGCCAGATTGTAACTAAAGGAACAGTGACTTAATAGGGATAAAATTCAACGTTTCTCAGGTCGTGTGGAATAACATGCGTTAAGGACGTACCATAAAAATGGAGATTAAATTGAAACGCGCAAATGCTTTCTTACCATATTATCTACGATAGTGACCCCCTTGTTTTATGCGCCCTGTCGTCGCTCAATGAGTAGAATTCAAATCCAGTAATGCAGATGGGTAACATTGGCGCAAATAGGATAAAAGTCGAAACAGGTTTTCACGGCTGACCAATTCGAAGAGAATATTAATTCCGGCAACATGACAGCCTACTGTAAAGGGCGACCAGTTTCATTTGGTAACACCACAATTTTGTGTTGCGGCTAAATTGCAGGAGGTGGTAGCAAGCATGATCAGTGTATTATACGAATTACGCCAGATTGATTTTGCACCGTATGCGGCGACAACTTCCCTGTACATTCTTATGTATTTCAGTCGCCAAAGGTATGGCACGTGGAACAAGCAATACACATAATAACTGCTTTTCGCTGTGCCTTCTCCGCTGCAACTAGACCGGGTTTTAGGCACGCTTGCCGAGCCTGCATCTCGTAATATGCGTGGGGCCTCACGCATGCGTTGAACATTTGAGGGAGCATGGAAGGTCACGTCACCCGCAACGCCCTCCGTGAGAGGCTAACATTTTGGTTCGCAGTCTTGGACAAGCTCACAGACTGCGCCTAATGGCCGAGCTTGTCTTGGATAACAACCCGAAGATCGCGGTCCTATGAGGTGGTCTTCAATATGTAATCTCCATGCTTAGATGCGTCAGTGGTTTTGTGACATTCATATACAGTTTTGAACTTTCCCCACGTTTAACGGATGTGGAATTGCATTTGGATAATCAGATGTCCGATCTAAACCACGATGCAGCTGGTCGTGATTTTTCTGACCACTGATCGCTCGCAGTAAGTGGATCTCTTTTGTATAATATGGGAAATTCGACTCCGTGACACGCGCGAGGTCGTTGATAATGACTAAGAATATACGTAATCAAAAACTGACTTGCATGGAACATCGTATTCTACCTAACAAGATAAGCGACGAATCCGAACCTGTAGGTGCCACCAAAAAAGCAATTGTCCGACACATACAGGGAGAGCGTTCCCAAATCCATAGGTCCAAGGCTTTTGGAGAAGTATATGGTTATCCGGGCGGTCGAGCGATTTCAAATCTCGGGAAAGCTGACATTTCTTACGGTTCCAGTAAACGCTGCTTCGGTTAAACTACGGTGCGTGCTCTACATATTGGTAGTACATGACCAATGCTGACGGAATCCGTGTTGTTCCGGCGTATTTTTCCGACCTTCCTTAATGGCCCATCTGTTCCAAGCTGCACTTAATTCCAACGCCTTAAGAGTGTGTGTAGAGAAAAAGAGGAGGAGAGTCGACAGGCTCCGAATGGCTAAAACCCTTAAAAATCTTGTCAATGTTACCCTGTGTCCACATTTTGGTAACCTACGGTTCATTTAAATATCTTTGGAACAATCGAGCCAATTGCTCAGCCATCCTCGTAGCCACCGCCTGCAGGGATTTTTGGATGAATATTGTCAACATCGAGGAAGCTATGAGTGCTCAACGATAGCTTCTTTGGCAAAACGGTCGCCGAACTAAAAGTGACGTGTGTAAAACATATTGGTAGCACATCGGAAAATGACACCATATTTAGCCAAATAAAGTTGGCTGAATCCTCGGCGGTTTGAGCATATCGGTATGCCGAAATGCATTGAGGGACAACAAGCTTCACGTTTGTACAGAAGATTGTTGTTGGCACAGAATACATCCGTCAAGCTCTACTGGTGTACTAAGTTGTCCTTACTGTCAAGTGTAGTACAGGGATTACGATGCATCAAATATTTGTCCAAGTCGTCAGGGTCAGGGTTCGTTCTGTACACATACCACACTATCAATTATGGTCGTGCGCTTTCGGATTCTGCTCCAAATGTATGATAGTGCTTGAGCAAAACGAAGGGACCTGCGTCCGGTGGGGATTTATTCAGATTACTGAACTTGCCAACTAGGTCCGTCCAGGCAGTAATAATAAAACAGTCCTCCGAACGCTCTCATATGACCAAATTTTCTATTAGAAACTCATAGTGTGTGATTTTTCGAAACAAGTCACTATGCTCTTGCTGCTATTTCGCATAACACGCATAATGGTAAATTATTGTTACGTAAACACTTAGACCCAGAAAGCTCTCCATATTTAGTCTCCAAATCATGAGCTCTTCCTTCGTGAGCACTAAATCAAGAATAGTTGGCTTATTTTATTATCTTGAATGTGGTGCGCGAGCTGACATGACTCAAAGCGGATGCTGGCAGAAAGCTCTAGCTGATCGTCCTTGACTTACCCTTTGCGGACGCCGGAGCTTCCAGATCGTAAAAATTGAAGTCGCCTGAGATGAGCAAATGGCTGTGTTGTCGTCGCATAACCCCCTAAGGCTATTGCCATGCAGCAGTCCATCTCTGCGGTGGAAATTGCGGGAAAATGAATAGATGCCAAAACGCTGGATCCGTTGTGTCTCAGTGGCAGATTTTACCAAGGTGATCACATTTTTCGCATCGTCTGCCTATTTGCATTGGAATCCACCGCGGTAGGGTAAAATCAGCCCACCACGCTTGCTGTGGTGATATTTTCGAATATGGGCATCGCACCTACGGCGACTTCTTCATTGAGTAGCGCAGATTCTAAGCACGTTTCAGTTACGATTATGAAGTCCTATCCATATGACGCGTGACCCTGTCGCCTTATAATAAACTTGGACAGAAAACATTGTACGTGGGAGTATGTAAAGAAACGTTTTGCTGATCTCAGCAGTGAGTCTTCGGAATGTGTTTTAGGCACTATGTCTTGTCAAGTGGTTTGAGTTCGGACTATAACCGTGATTTGGTTCGGCAATGGCAAGCACCTGCGTGTCAGATCCAGGGAAACGGTCGTTGGCCGTTTGCGCTTCTCTTCCTATGTGACGAATACTGTGTTTTCACCAGTTTCGTCGGCTAGCTGAGCAACGTTATCCGAACCGTACTCGGGAACAAATTCGTGTGTTTCTTTATGGAAGCTGCTTTGATTCTTAGCCCGTTGGGTCGAATGCTGCGAATTGCATGCCAACATTCTAGTACCCATTTTGACGTCTGTCTAGATTGAAGCGTAATTTTCATTATACTTGGGTTACGTGATTTGCGACTTGGCGATATACGCAACCTCGAGAATGATTTCGCAGTGATGATTTCCTGGAGGTCCCCTGAATGTATAGAAAATGCTGCTTTGTTTCTCGGGGTTCGGGAACTTGCACGCATGTGTTTCTGGGGAATGGTTACCAAAGTTTGGTGCAGGTAACATTTGGTCCACACAAGCCAGATGCGAGAGATGGAGTGCACTAAATAGCGATGGTTAATCTTGATCGAATGAGTGCAAACACAACTGTGTGTGTGTCATGAGAATTGTGCCCGTAAATGGATTTGAGTACGTGACAGGGAGAATACACTGGAAGGCGGTGTGTTGTAGGCTATGTTTAGCCCTTCTTCCCATATCTCACACTCAAACAACTAAAATAACAGAACTGCTGAAATAGCCTTTTATTGAGCTACTGCTTAAACTAGTGCGAAACCATGCAGTCGTTGAGATGATGCAACTGCCACTGTAAACCTATTCCATTCCATCGCCTATCCTTTCAGGAAGAAACCAGATTGTCGTTTGTTACGAAATTTCCTTAACGTAATCCATCAAATTCAGGTTCGTACTAACTATTGCTCTGCTTCGATCCGCTGAATAAATAACTCACTATTACAATTAAGCACTTCAGCATCTGAACTGGAGAGAATTGGTCAAATCTGGTCCTGCTGAGTCACAACAGATCCAATCACACCTGGTTAGATTCTCCACAACGGATAAATGAATATGATTCCAGTGGGTGCTTAATGACAGCATTTCACTCTTCATTGCGATTCCGTCACTTATTGCGATCGAAAAACACAAAGGAGCAGTATTCTAGTATAGGTAGAGCGCAGTACTTACAAGAACTAAGTCTAGAGTCCCAAAGCCCTCTTGAATTACATATGAATCATCTGGTCTAATCTATAATATATCGCGCGCGTTCGAACAAGCTCAGTGAACTAGTGTAGTGTACATCTAATTCATGTATTGTAAAGCAATGGACAATCAGTAATCAATTTATAGTTAGCGCATTAGAAAGAACACTACAGTGATAAGAAACGGCGTTGCATATAATTAGCTGAAATCCATGTTCCTTGGCCTGGACCGTTGGTCTAAAGTCCTAAATTTGCTCTGAATATGAGATGGACCGATATCCATTCCGTTAGCATTGAGTTAGAAGACAACTTTGACATCCTCAACAAATTGAAACTCCCTCTCACGAGTGATGCAACCGAACACTTTCTCGACATACAGTATTGACGGTAGTGTATTTGTAACTTTGCTCCGTATGATAAAGCTATTTACAAACATGTGATGCGATTCAACACTGCCAGTTCGTACCAAATGCGTACGCTACGCCAGATATGATGAGAACTATGATAACAGTGGAAGTGTTTTGCAGAATTACTGAAGTTAGGTCATTAGACCAGCACGTGGGACACGAACGAGAACGTTCTTTATACCTAGTAGATGACGATGGGTGCATGGCTTGAATATATTGCTTAAGTTACCAAATCTAAGGACGCAAACTGGAAAGTTTGCACTAAAGCTATCCATGCCAAAACTTATTAATTAAGCTGCCTATGACATAAATTCCAAGATTTGCTCTTTAGCTTCTGCATGCTTCCTATTGGATTCCAGTGAACAGCAGTTTATGTGCAGCCCGTTTGACGACATCAGCTAAGGCTGATTCATAAAGTGGCACAAATTGTTGTTTGTTTGTGATTTTCGCTTATGCTCCTACCGATTCCAGCTCAAATGCTATCAGACACGTTCTATCACGAACTGAACGCGCTACTACGCAGTGCTACTAGTTCAGATAATTTAATACTTTCAGATGATATGTATGCACAAATAGGACGTTTGAGTTCTTCAGAAGCTTAGCTGGGTGGTAATTATGGGGTTAACTTCCACCGGACTGACAAAGGCGAGCGTCGGCTGCAACTTTGTGAGGAGCACAAGCAATGGATGTCCAGCAATGGGCCAAAATGGGTCAAATTAACATGAGTCACAGATGGCGTCGTTCCATCCTGGATTCCTGTTCGTACTGGAATACTTGGGCCGACTCTGCCCAGGCCTCGGTATGCCGTCATTTCTCCATGAACTTTACTTGAGCCTTCCATCAGGCAAGCCTACCAAGAAGCACTGCGTACCGGACTTTCGTTGGCTTGTCCTAATGACACTTAGCTTCAGTGGAATAAAATTTCGGCCACGATGCATGACGCAGGAGCATCTGTTTGTGACACTATCAATCGTCACCGCACAAGTCACTGGATATCCGAGGACAGTAAACCTGTTGGAATCCAGAAGTAATCTCCCGGCTGACCCTGGGCACAATGTGACCAGACTAGCTATTAGGCGCGAATAAATGAGGACATTAAGTACTGACAAGGAAGCATGCTGGACCAGTAGGGCTCAAAAATGGAAGAGATGGAAGCAGTAGGCAATTACCACAAGATCTCCCAGCTGATCCTCACAACTGGTCCCAGAAGACCAGGCGTCAGTGAGACAATCAGAGGCATTGCGGGTGACTGATACACAATAAGGAGCGTCGTATGGCTCATTGGGCGGAACGCTTTCAAGATCAGCTCAGCTGACACCCTGCTCCCGAACCACTTCCTACATTAGCAGCTGTCCGGATATCTCCTTGTTTGTTTGATTATTGTAAGTAAAGTTGTGTCAAAGTTCCTACTACAATTTCACTTAGACGACCGATAAGACAATTTGAAATTTCAGGTGTTAAACTGAATCGAAAGACGCCCAAAATCGGACCCCTCACACACCTGCAAAGCGCACTGGTATTCCCGCTGCCCTAGTCAGAAAACTTCAACGGTTTGTGATAAAGAGAGACACCATTGCATAAATGCATCGAAAGACAGAACTAGATAGGGAAAAGTGGAGGACGCCAAAGCAAACACGCCAACACACTTTGAGACGGGGAAAGCCGAAAACGCTCGCAGTGCCATTTGCTTGGTTGACTCAAGTACTGAGAGTTTCATTAATATGTTCCGAAGCCAGGAGCGGATGCACTCAGGTTTTGATGTACAACCAGTACGCTGAAATGCTAACCGTCTAATGTCATAAATTGCTTTGCCGACAGAGGTGAGATGAGACACAGAAGCCACATGGGTGCCTACGATCACAAAGCATACCGACCCGTTCGGCTGTGAGAAGTGAAGGTTAGTCAGACATCACAGCCATAATGAATGCGTCATGCCTCGACCGCATGGTAAGACCCAAGAGACGCACGCCGTTCAGCTGTGAGAACTGGACGTGAGCGGGACACCACATAGCCGCACTGAACGTGTCATGCTTCGTTCGATCGGTAGTCGGCCTTCATGCGGGTTAAAAGCCAGCAAAATGTTTTCCTGCGAAGTCGATAGTGGGGTGCTGTGTTAGCAATTGAGAAAACAACCTCGCCGTATGTGATGACCGGTCGAGAGGTGCCCTATTGTTATCGCCACAAAGGCTGTTATCGCCTCACGACTGGCTTCCCGTAAGGTTTAATTAGACTGCATTCACTGCTAAAGGAAAGCATACTGCCAGGAGCACATTGTAAGGTTACAGTGTTGTTCGCTTTACCGTTTCGATCACGCGTGTGTTACAGCTGTGAATTCACCTTTTATGGGTGTATAACAAAGAATTCTTGACAACGCTCTTAGATGTCAGTCTGTCACGACGCAATGATGACACCATTAGGCAGCATACCAATTGACGCATGAATACAACTATTGCCTTCGCAGTCAGACAACTGCCAGTTGGACAGATTGATCAGGCCTTCCATGGTGTTTCCCATGTACAATCGAGAAGATGCATCTATTCAAAAATTCCGCTATCTTTATATTTAGCATTCCTGTCTCTTTCCCAGAATGCGAAACTCATATAAAAAGTTTTGTCCAACTGCCGCATACAGCTTAGATATCGAGTATTCACCCCCCACTACCCAGGTTGGAGTTGACATAGTCGCTGCAAGATAACAGGGAAAATGAAGATCCTAGACAAACAGGGAGTTTAAGGTGACAACATTTCCGCGGCATAATCTCATAGTTGTGACGGTTGCTGTCAAACATTTATCGCTACGGAGGAATTGCCCGACAAAGTGAATTACTCCAATAAAACTGCTTGTAGTAAGTTGTAATGTATCTCTTATTAGCCCACTACAGTCAAGCTCGACCATCTGAAGCATGAGTTGGTTCGCATGCGTGAACAAATGCGTGCTTTGGAGTTGAGGGTTCGCTCCAGGATCGTCGCATGGTCAGTGACAGGAGAGCTGTGATTATTTCGGTGCCTCCGCCAATGGACTCAGTCGAAGAGGTTCTTAAGCTGAACATGCGGGTGGAGAAACTCGAAGACCTGACGCACTTAGTAAGGACGGAATTCATGTATGATGTTTCAGACGGCATATCTCGGGCAACTGAGCGGAAAGTCCTTGACGCAATTCGTCAGGAACTTACTGTTAGCAGTCATGACGAAAGCCTTTACAAGGAAAGTGAACTGGCGAGGAGTTCACGTAAGTAACGAATTTCAAGCACGTCTTTGGCCCGTGTTATTATAGTTAAGCTGCGATGTTGCATGAAATGTCAGTTTCGGACGCTGCGATGCGGGAAAGTTGCGCTGAATCACTGAAAGTATCATCGACGATAGGGTTCGCCATTAGATACACCGACTTAATGAGCGAGAGGACTACAAACCGAACTTGTATGTCATAACCGGGCCTAGTACAAAAAACGCGGTAATAACGATTTTTACTACAATTTCCTTGACCCTCTAATATTCTTGTATAAAATGTTGTGTTGGTATATTGCTTCGTTTTACGGCGACGTAAAACAGCTGCTAGCGTGCGTAAAAATTTGGTACAATAAATGCAGATAGCCCCACAGTTGGGTCAATGGCCAACTTTAACATCCCTCACGTTCATGTTCGTGCTACAGCGGGGCATGTGTAATGTACTTTGAAGGATTAGGGGGTTGCAGTGCGATAGTGAAGTCTGTGGTTTCTGAGCTCGATACTTTTATAAGTGGTAATAATTTAGGTCGTCTAGGAATGTGTGGTGCGCACCCCTGTATTGATGGTGGAATTGTAATTAAAGCGGCGGCAATTAGTTAACCATGAATTAGGGAAGGCTGCTGCCACTTCTTGCTGAGCACCTATATTTAGTCTCATTTGGGATGCAATTCAAATTAATACGAAATACTGGCATATGGGAGCCTGCGAGCATCAACGCACCAGAAGGGAGACCGTAAGGACCAGATTGCGATGATTATTTGCGTGAAAGAATAATTCGTGTGATGGACTGCAGTTCGAAACCCATGTTTTTCACCAGTCGTTTATGTTAAATGCATGGCATTTGGTATAGTATAAACTGTTTCAGTGAGGAGGTCATAAAAAGTATTTGCATGAGTTCGCTGGTTTTTCTAACTTCGCTGTTGATGGAAGTCCTGGAGTCTCAGTGAACTAATGGATGTAGGGGCGTGGTTGCTTCTCTACTTCATGAGCCTGGTTATTGGTTTGTTTTTATCGTTTGCATTAAACGCAACGCGTTCTTCTGTTAGTTGTGTTGCGAACAGGATGTGATTCCATTTGAAGAGGCTTTTGTTCGTTTGTATACCAAAGTAGCAATTTCCGGTCTTTACTCATTCGTGACACATTTTCTTGAGCTTAGTTAACACTGCGAGCTGGGGTCTTATGTTGTGCGTGCTTCTGTCTGTTTGTGGGTACGAATAGTTAGAAAACGTCAAGGCAGTCATTGATGTTATCATCCAGGTGTGGAGTGGTTGAGTCCAGGTCACTTGGTAGAAAGAATTTGTTCGAATATGCTGACCGCCGGAGTATAGTGGAACTATCCCACTTAATGCAGTTGCAATATCAAGCGTATGGGGCAGTGCTGGGTGTAGTGTGTTCTGAGTCGAAGGGCGCAAAATAGAAGGTGGCCGCTTTAGGATCACAGCTAGCTAGCTGGTCGGATAAAGGGGCCACTACTTTGGGGATGTCCTAGATAAAAAGCAAATACGGTGTGTTTGGAGCGTTGCAAGGTCACGCTTTAGCCAGGCGGGCCAAGCCTGAAATGCGTATTCGACATGGAAACGCACTTAGAGATGGAGCATTATAAAGAGGATGAATGAATTCAAACTTTGGAATGCCATCCTTAACATAACAACGTGCTGGTTACCACTTCTGAAACGGAATCCGACTGTGTGAAAATACTGAAGTCGTGCTGTACCAGCCAACCGAATTCAAGTTCCTGAGGGCTTCTCTGCAGGTCGTATGCCCAATTTTTTAGAGATAGTCGTGTCTATGGCGGATGTGGACAACGTGTCAATTTACCACACAGAATGGCAGTTAATTGCTCACCGGAAATGCCAGGTCCCATCAAGGTCGCACATGTAGGAGCTTGTGGTCGTCCATTCCCTTGAAGCCGGCCAACTTTTAACGCAATTCGCCAAAAGTAAAAATTTGTGGTGATGGCTCTCGCAAGTTCGTCTCACTCCACTTGATTAGGGTCGGGCAGAGGTGTTCGGACTCTAACCTCTAACTGCTCTTCACTTTGCAAATTACCAACCCATCCTAATCCTGCATCGCCGACACTTTCCAGGTAAACCATCGTTAGGTCAGCGATGATCGCTTCCATGACTTTGGTAAGAGCAGGAGCAAAGTGTTACCGGACGGTAATTGGTAGGATGAGACGAACTTCTCTGAAAGAATCCGGTACGTGGCTGTACTAGGTAAATGGCTGCTGCATGCAGTGTTTAGGGTGAAGGTTATCCACTCCAGGAAAGATGTGTGTATGCAAGTATAGTAGCTTTCTCGGAACCATTTTACTGTGAATTTGGTGCTAGATAACTCTGATGGTGTAACGACAGAATCAAGTATAAGGTTTGAGGAAAGCTCCCCTTGGGAAATAGGCCAGTACTGAGCAATTGGGGTGTTGTCTGCCTATTTTGTTTTGTCTGTACACCCATAATCTTACTTTGTACAGCGCTTTCACGCTGCTACTTCTGAAGTACATTCTCTTGTCTGGAAAGAAGCATATGGTTCCAGCGAAATTGTTTATGTAGCTCCATTCGGTGTGCTACCGTGTTTTAACGAACCAACAGCACATAATTTATGCTCAGGGCTACGTAAGCTGTCTCATTCACCGCTGCAAGATTGTTTTCTGAGGCCGCCATAGGTTCCCCCAAGGCCATAAATCTTGATGTTTGGGTTCTCATGAATAAGGTTGGTTTCGTGGGATGGTGGAAGTTTTTGGTCCGGTAGTTCGGTGACTAGTGATGTGAATTTCAACCATTTAGCCCAGGCTATCTCCAGGGTGCACTAAGTCAAGAACGTCAGACTGGCATTCTAAAAACACAAAAAGGCTACAACCACAGAATTGTACGCTCTGCTCCGATTCGCTAAAAAGAATACCACGATCCAGAGTAAGAAAACGTTCAGTGTACTATTATGTATCCGTTTATGTCCGCATACATGCTCGCGCGAAATTTGTTCATAATATTTTCTTCAATTTGTCCAGTGTACGCAGCCTTGAGTTGTACACTCGCCGCTTCAGATACCCCCACAGAAAAAGTCCATGGGTTCAAATCTGGTGAGCGAGCAGGCCACTCCACTGGTCCACCGCGTCAGATACAGTGGTGGCCAATTTTGTCGGCTGCGTAAGCACGCATGGTTTTAGCAGCATGTGTAGGTGCGCCATCTTGCTGCCACCAAACGGTACTGCATGCCCTTTCGGCCTCCAACTAGGGAGCAATGGAACAATGGTTTGTTACGGGTAAAAGTACCTTGCTTAACAAGTCCCGGGGGCTGGAAATTAGTGCGAAATGCAGTTGAATGAAAAAGTGAAAAGCTTTGTGGTGGACTCACCATAGACTTATGTAGAATAGCGGTGATATTCGCGTAATAAAAGTATAAATCCATAAATTCATTGGTATGGCGTTTGGCAAGACACGGTTTGTTTACGTTTTGTTGCCCCTGGCTAACAAATGTAGGTGAGACAAGCATCCTCAAAAATTTCTTAAATATCGCCAAATGTCTACAACATTTCGAAGTACGACGATACTAGGAAAATCTAAGGCTTTAGTATTTCAAAACAACAAACTCACGGTCACATTTCCATAAAAGAAATACGGGCCCAAGCTTTTCTGGCTTGCTAATCCAGCCCAAACTACCGGTTTAACACCGTGGTGCACATGTGATGCGGTAAATTTTCGTGAGTTGATGGTAGCTCAAGCGTACTATTTCACTGTTTAATGTAGATGAAACAATACCTCATCTGTAATGAAAACAGAACGAATATCCCCGTGATCCAGAAACCAGCGGCAAAATGCATGCCGCTTCTCCGGATCGCATGCGTTCAATAGTTGCACATGATGCGCACGGAATCTTTAGAATTTTCGTTTTTGCATTATCCGGTGTACCGCATATCGGTTCGTGACAAAGTGCTATGCGCTCTGAAGAACGCTGAGATTGGGACCGTTTGTCACTTCACTGACTACAGCGCAAGCTGAAAAGTCGTCCGTGGAGATGCGAGGCGGTCCGGTTCTCTTCATTTCACACACACTCCCAGATTGCTCGAACTTCTTCACTAGTTTAAGCACTGACCGGGCGGTGACGGGACGCATTCTTGCATTCATTGCATTGTATATGCGTGAATTTGATGCACCGTACAGCCGAATAATCGGCGCGCGCTGCGTAACAGTCACGTTACGTGATCCAGGCTGCATTATCTGCGCGTGCTCCATTACCTGTGGCAGTGATTTAATGACATTGACATGATTTGCGAGGTCTAACATTGGCCTCAGGTAATCCAACACCCGGTTCGCTGTGCTGCCATCACGTGCACACCTTCAGGCCGTAGTTTTGGTTACACGCTCTATCTTTCCTACCCCGACTTCGCTACGTAGCCAGCGAGACACATAGATACCCATCGATCGCTCCAAGGCCCACGGTTGTCCATGACCGACAAAACTCAGCGCGAAGTTAGCTGACAGCCAACGAACGCAGGAAACACGTTGTGGCTGTCTGTACTCATCTCGCTCGAGATACAAAATAACCTCAGGTCCGTGCGTCTTTACCAACTTTCGCCTGTCCTCAGCGGAGCCCCACACAAAATCATTCGTCTGCCGAGAATTCCATACGTCCTCATCACTAAGGTGACAAAAATAATATATCTCTGCACGCGCAGTAACATGTTGCGAATTTCGCTTAACCTTGGATGGCTATTGGATGGTGGGGACGATAACAGTAAATGACCGGCGTTTACCATAAGCAAGCCGAGGTAGGTAAAAGAACACGGTCAACGGCTTTCTGTCATCAGACTAAATCTACATTTTGTTATGCTGATTATTTTTGTGCATTTAACCTACAATATTTTGCCATACCGCGGAGGGTGAACTTTCTTCTTACCCGCTGATCCTCTTCGACTCATATGCATGAAGCCTCAGGCGCTTCCAGGCTTTGTCTGGCATTCTTTCACCTTACCATATATTGCCGGCTGTCATTCTTGTTTCGTGTGACTTACCATCGAATCCCTATCCAGGGCGGTTGTCGTGCTTTTTTAAGCACCATTACTGCGCTCAAGACGCAGTAGGTCACGAGAACTGACTAATAGTTCACCAGCTTTTGCTTGAGCATACTTAATTTCGAGCAGGTGGTGATGGATTCAAATTCGCGGGAGAGCGTATTTTTTATCTTTTTGCTGATTTTTTATGAGTCTGCTGATATTATTGGCTTACGCTTTTGGACAAATTTGTAGATGGCAATCATACTGTCTTCTTATGTACGGTTTGGCTTATACCCGGTAAGGTGCTGAATATGTTTTCATATAGCATGCAATTTAGGTGTAATTTTTCTAGAGTTGTTACTTATCAGGCTGTATGGTCTGTTGACTTTCAGATCTTCCAGTGAGAATCCTAAGCCGCTGACCAAGACTTCGAGTTTGTCTTCTGTTGAATTTGGGAAAGAGCATGGGTCAGAGGTGTTGAGAGCTTGTAAGTTAGGTGGATGTCTGTCGGCTGTCTGGAGGCATGTGGAGTGTTCATGAGCAATTTGTTCGAAGTGTTGGTAAAGGCAAAGTGATCTACCAGGCCGGACCGGTTAGGAGACGTTGTGGGAGCTTCAGGGATGCAAGAACTAGAAGATTTGGAAAGCTGCTGAGTAAACTGAGGGGGGCCATGTGCCATCCCATCTAAGAAAAAAGGGCTGCTTGATTGATTGTGGTGATTGACCTGTCTAGAAGCGTTTGATAGGAAACGCAAGCAAGAGTAATATAGATCGACAAAATTTCCCAACGGAACAATAGATGTCACCAAATTGGGTAGGCCGTTAACTAC
Source organism: Dicrocoelium dendriticum (assembly GCA_944474145.2). Classification (NCBI taxonomy): domain Eukaryota; kingdom Metazoa; phylum Platyhelminthes; class Trematoda; order Plagiorchiida; family Dicrocoeliidae; genus Dicrocoelium; species Dicrocoelium dendriticum. The sequence continues at coordinate 2,251 of CALYDF020000803.1, read as the reverse complement.
GATGGATGATATAAAGTTATAGCGCGGCTCCTCTTAGACTGATATGTAAGTCATGAAATTGCAGACGGCAGTACAGACCGCAGAACAAATTACTTCCTTGCAAACCGCCACCAATCAAGATGCCACGTCAGCTGCTAAAGCGAGCACTACTTATTCTTTAGCATTAGATGGAGTTATTTGCAGTTAGTAAAAAGTGGTCGCAGTTAATCTCAGGCAGACAGACGCAACGGTTCCTGGAAGGCACTATACGAAACGTTCGTCAAATTGGGACTCGCCATTAGCGAACACCAGCCAAATCCAGCCTGATTAGATAAACCAAATTTACGGCTGCGATCCAGAGACATATGCGACGACAGCCATCCCCATTGACTGATAACTTACGTGTATAGAGCGCTGCTCATCCTCCACTGTCCTACAAGTTACGAAGGTATAGATGACACGGGTAACCTCAAAGCAACGACAAACATGCAGACCACCTCTATTTGATTGGACCGTAAACTGCTTGGGCCATTACTGATTTGTAGTGAGTAGTACGTTGCTTCCTTGGGATTTTTAAGATCCGTTGCGGAAATTTCAGACAGTCGGTCACCACATAGCCAAGAAAACACTGGACATAAGACGTCTGTCAAATAAAGCAACACATGAGAGCGCGTCGTCTTTTTCCTTTGTTAGCTTATTGGTGGTTTTGTGAGTAGGTAATTTTTGTAGAAAGCAGAAGCCACGATTAAACTACACAATAATCTGCCTCGGCGGGGAATTGAACCCCGCACTTACTGAACTGTAACAGTTCTCTTTACTATTTTGATTGTGTACATCCCATTCCCATTTCAAATCATCGTTATGCAATAGTGCATTTAAATCGCTAGACGAATAAACCGACGAGTTATTTGCGTTGATCTACTCCATTTTAATTTTTACTCCGACCATCCTACGGGACTTGTCGTGCGCATGCTTTGTACCCGTGATAAATCATTCATTGTTCGATGTTTCCTCCAACTGGGACTGGTCAGCAACGTGCACCCACCGAATTATACCGGCTTTTGTCAAGTTCTTACTCCTCAACTGTCATGTGAATTATGCACGTGCAGGAGACAGCGTTAACACTCAGGGCGCTATTTTGAAAACCGCCACCAATCGCTGTAGTATGTAAGCTACTGAGGCGAGTACTGCATATTATTGAGTATTTGGGAGGTGGTTTAGGCTGTTTAGATCCGTCCCAGCTATTCTTAGGCACACCGCTACGACGCATCTATTAATGTGTCAAACGGCCCGTTCGTCTTATTGGGACTCCTCATTAGCTCGCGACTGCCGGATGCTGCAGGATATGAGCCCACGACCCTTCACACAAAACATCCCAATTATGCCGCCTATGTATATGTGTAGGCAGCTAAACGTGATGACTGATACCTAACGGTGACCTAGCCCAACTCGTCCATCAATGTTATTCAAGTTATAAACACGCAGGAGGAGGGGCTGGCCTTCAGACCAACGACATCCTGGTAGGAGGTTATTGTCTCTTTAGCGCAAACTAGTGTCGAACATGAATCGCGTCCTCACAACTGACTGCCCAAGGGAGTAGAACGAGCTGAGACCAAGATCAACCCGGCTGATACCTAACGCACTAGAAATAGAACCATCAAAAAGAAAAGTTTTGTTTTGATATCAGTGTCCATGATCTAAGGCGCACTTGGCTAGAGCAGGCTTTACCATGTGGATTCTTCACCCGCTTTTGAGAGATGAATTCAGCCGAAAACTGCCCAGCAAACTACAGGATAGAATCAGCTTGGTATCGATGGTTTGTGTCAACAGAGTGGAGGAGCTGGTGACATTGACAAAAGTTTCTCGGAAGCTGTGTCGGTGCGGAGGATCCAACTTTCGGAGCTGGAACGAAAATTAGCCGAGCTGACATAGGTGGTGGAAAAGTTGACTTCAAGGGGTACCGTGAAAGAGGTTACACAAGGCAACGAACATGAAATCCAGGATGATCGCCGCTATTTTCGATGTAACCATGTAGCTCATTTTTCCGGAGTTTGTACGAACAGATTTGTTTTCTTTGTTTCTACATATCCATCCCGAGTAGATGGAAAATGCCGGTCCTCGATATAAATAGTAAAAGCCTTTCATTCCATGCCAAAATGAACAGTGGGACGGGGTTTCCATTACCCAATGGTCGATGAGGTACCGTTAACTCAGTCATGGTTTTAATGCCTAAGGTCGGAGGATATCGCTTGATGGTGAAGGAAGCACAGCG
>CALYDF020000802.1:0-23034 GCA_944474145.2 Dicrocoelium dendriticum | reverse complement strand
ATATCGCTGTACACAGGCTAGAGTTTGCTATGTAGATGGACAGGGCGACGTCAAGACCTCCTGTAGTACAGATAAAGTGAAGCGTAAACACCGATGTTAAGGATGACCTTCCTTGGCTGAAAACACAAAGGCAAAAGTTGCAGCGTTATTCCGGCTTGTTCTATTGGGTGGCCTAATTGAACTGATGGCCTCTCAGGTTCATGTTGCGATTATGTTTTAGTAGATGACAGCTGACATGAGCATGGTTCCCTAGAATTTGATTGGCTATTGTTAGGTCTCTACGCAGATGGTGATACTGACTGCAGTACAATCCTAGGGCGCTCAACCTAAGTCGACATGAAAGGTGGAACAATTTTTTGACGTGCATGGAGGATATTCTTTTTGGAGCCTAGAGCGCTAAGATATCTTGCTTGTGCCAGATCCGCCAGGCTGGATAGAATATTCCACATGAGGCTGCACGTAAACATTATGCGTCTGCAAACAACCAAAAATCAAACCGCCCAAATACCTTCCGCATGATACTAACACGTTGGTTCCCAGTATTCGATACTTGCTGCTATTGTTCTGATCAACTCAGACCAACCTGAATTAGTATACGAGAGTTGCGCTGCTAGTTGACGTCTTGCATGACGTGGTTTCCAAGCTTGAACGATGAACAATGACTTTTCGCGGATAAAATAGCAGGTTCTGAAAAGGTCTCGAAGGAAGGTTTGAGTGAAAAGTAAAAATTCAGAACATATGTGTTGTACCGAGATGAACGCAGAAAACAGAGAGTTGCAGTAAGACGGCTATTCACAAAAAGGTTATAACCACTGGACACCAAAAAGGATTCTCAAGGCATTCCTATGCTATGTGAATCACATGGACACTGCATCAAACCACCAATCCATTGCTATGGTAGACAGCAAATAGCCAGGGTACACATACACGTATGCATGCTCGCGGCGAGCTCTTGGTACAGCGTATCACCCCTTCCTTCTGTGGTTGGAGCTATCCGGCCTGAAATTGATCCACTGGCCACTTCTACATCGATCAACCCTGGTTTCTAGACTTTGACTCACTGCTCGTTTCTGAGGTCGACGATCTCGGTTGCACGTAATCTAATTGACGTCTGACAATCTTGTCACCCTCATTTTCTGTTTCAATGATTTGCGCGTTGGCTGTTTTAACAATCGTTTGTTGCCACCTGGCATCTGTAGGTACACTGACACAGAGGGGATCAGATTTTGCTACGAGCCTGTCTCTACTGCCTGTGTCAGGGCGTTCCTATGAGCGTGCTTGTTTTCGCAAACATTCAAACCAAAGGTACGGTGCAATAAATCCAACCGTATGCGCAACCGACGGCAGAACAATCATTCCGCTGGGCTTCTACCGGTGGTTTCGTTTGCCAAGTTTTCATAAGCGAAAAGGGTACAGTCTAAACGAACATGCAGTGGTGTGTTGGTTGCTTCAGTAATATATTTTTCACCGTCTGCACAGCTCTTTCAGCCAAACCGTTTGATGATGGATGATAAGATGCAGTAGTTACGTGTCTAATGCTATTCGATTTCAGGAAGGCAGAAAATTCGGCGCTATTGAATGCTGTTCCATTATCAGATGCGAGTGTTTCCGGAAGACCGAAAGTTGCAAACGTCGTACGCAGTTTCATTGTTCTCTTATCTGAATTTACTGTAGTCAGAACGTAAGCATTAAACCACGTAGGACGGGCAACAATGATCAACGAAATCGTCTGATCTACGAAATGGACAAAAAGCCTATGTGTTTTCGGGCGCTCAACACCCAATTTCCATCTAAGTGAATACGTTTCCATGGCATCATCTGGCCACTTCCATGGCTACATTAGCATATGGGACACAGCGTTCCGATTCTCCTGACAAACCATGCAACTCACAACTTTCGACGCAATGTCCAACTCTAAATTATGCCACCATGCATAAAAGCGGGCTTGCGACTTCATTTTAGCGACTCCATAATGCAGTTCATCAAGGATAACTGATGGCGGATTTTGGGGACTAGAAACCGACCTCCCCAGAGTGCATATCCGCTATGGAGACTGACTTCAATCAATCTGTAACGAAAAGTACCTTGGTCATATTTTCTGATCACCCGACCTGAACGTAGCGTTTCACGGATGCTAAAATATGGTCTCTATCGGTTTCTCGGCGTATGTCTGTTGAGGCAACGGGAGAATTGTTCAGGTACGGGATCAGGTTCACGAGTTACTGTGGGGCGAATTCTTCCGGTTACTTCCGGTGAAGAAAGCCTATTGAGGGCATCAGCAGTGGTATTTTTCGACCAGGCACGTATGAAATTTGGTATCCATATGCAGCGAGAAGCAAAGTCCAACGGACCATACTGGGTTAAGCCACTTGCTGAATGCCATTTTCATGGCCAAAAGGTGAGAAAAAGGTTTATGACGTGTGTAACTCACAAAAGGTCAAGCAAGTTGGTATTGTTGGAACCGAATAGTACAGAAAACAACCGCGGCTGCCTCGATCAAGCTGAGAGTAAGTACGTTCTGCTGCCGTCAATGTTCGTGAAGCATAAGCAACAAGTTGATGAGAGCCATCTGGTAGCTTGTACAATAATACAGCTCCCGGAGCTTAGGTTGAAGCATCATAAGAAAGAAGATTGGGCTACCGTGCGTCGGAATGCACAAAAACCAGCATATGCCGAAACTTTCTTAATCGCGTTGAAAGCACTTACTGAACTCTGGTCCAATTCCAACGTTGCTTTTTACTTATGAGTTGATGAAGCGGGTGCAAATTGCTTGTCACTGCCGATATAAATCGGGAAAACTGCGTGGCCGCTTCCAGAAACAACCACTACTTGTTCACATTTTTGGTGTCGGTGCATTAAGTAGTGCTCTAGTCTTTTCTTCTGATGGTTGTAGCCCATCTCGTGACAACCGATATCCAAGGTAACGTACACTTGGAACAAAGAATTCACACTGCTCTTTCTTTTAAACAAGCCCAGATTCTGACAATATTTGCAGAACTACACCCAAGATGTGTAGGTGTATATCGGTGGCACGAAAGGCGATCAAGATATCAGCCAATTAAGCACATGTATTTGGCAGAGCTTACTCCAAAAGACATGCGTACGTAACGAAATAACCCAAGGTGTGTTGTTGGTGGTGTAGACACCTAAGTCCTCGTCGAGCTCCTTCTGCAGATAAGCGTGGCTCAGGTCAAGTTTGGTAAAATGTTAGTCACATGTGATGGTGGCATAGATGTATTCAATGTTTGGCAGTGGGTACGCTCCTGATTGACGGTAAACTTGTAGTCCCCACAGATCCTGACCGAACCATCGCTCTTCAATACAGGCACCAAAGGAGCTGCCCAATGGGAATACTGAACGGGTTCTATTGTACCGCCTTGCTGTAGTCGGCGGAGCTTAATCTTAACTTTATCCACAATAGCATAACATACAATACGGGCCCTCCAGCATCATGGTGCTCCCTGTGGTTTCAGTGTCAAATGTGACGCGTAATCCTTTAACAACCTTAGCTTAGTTTGGTCAAACAAGGCTGCATATTTTCGCAAAATTCCCGAGGGTTGTGGATGAGCTTCCACAATGTTGACGAGACTGGACCTTAACCTGGTGCGAGTGTTTGCGTACCTCATTGACCCATTGAGCTGTACTGGGTGATGCATCCGAGCATCTTGAGAGCTGCTCCTACCAGGTTGGTCAATGGTGAGAGGTCAGACAAACTCAGTCTCCTGGTCCTCCAGGTTGGGGTTTTGAAATGGGATGGCGTCCATTTATGTAAAACTAAATCCCAGCCACCCCGCTGTCTTGCGGACAGTCTTTTGAGCCAAAGGCTTTGGATGAGGACCATGATCGTCCTCCTGTCCAGGTCTAGGTGCTCTGGTAGTACCTCAGCCCACATACAACCATGACATTTTCCTCAAACATAAACTTCATCCTGCATCGGCCGTCGCGCAGATTATCAAAGGTCGCCTTATCTGCTGCATACAGCAGGGCGGATAAAGGAAAACATGCTACTACTGGCGCCTCCCTTCTTTCTTTTCCACCCGGCTATCTTACTCTCATCATGATCACCATTACTAACTTTCCTTCTATAATTCCCAGCTTAACTGACAGCAACTGAAGTGTCACCAGAGTAGAACTATCTGCAGCCACCACCCCACAACATCTATCGGACGCCTATCGGCAAAAGTACATTATAAGGCCACGCTGCCTCGTTCCTATGGCAACATTCATCGTTCGCACTATAAAACAAACAGGTCAGCAGGCTGCACTCGCACGCACCCTTGGACACACTGGATATTGATGTGTGTTGTGTGTCCGAAACTAGGATCAATGACCCTAACGGGGTTACTGAATTAACCGCACCCGGCTTATCCTCTCGTTATTGGCTGCACGCATCCGGAGACGCCGATGCAGCACTCACGGGTCAAGCTGGTGTACGTATCATTCTCAACTCTCAGGCTGAGCCATCGATAGTTGATTAGATTCCGAGGAACAGCTGCTTATGTGCAGCCGGTTTGACGACATTAGCTAAGGTGAATACGCGAAGTAAAACAAAACGATGTTTGTTTGTGATTTCTGTTTATGCTCCCACCATCATCATCATCATCATTATACATGTCAGCTAGAGATGGCAAAACACCTCCGCTATTGTACCGCAATACATAAAGGAAATACATACATACATACAATACATAAAGGAAAAATAAATACGACAGTTGAATGCCAGCTGAGCTACCAGCAACGGATACGCATCGTTCCGGTAAGCCACTAGCCGGCTACTAGGCAAAAACAAAAATTTATTTACGTTTTACCCTACAAAATAAGATCGTAGATGGAGGAGGAGGCTAAAGGGATGGGGAGAGACAAAGAAACTCACAGCAGGAACGCCACTGAGGTCGGCTCCTTGCCATATCAGCAAGTGTATCCAGCCAAACGTGTTCACCGTCTTTTGGACCCCAACCAGGGAGCCGTGAAGCTCCCACTGAGGCCAGCTCCGAAGTGAGGGCCTTCATTCCTCTGGACGAAGTCATCGCTTGGCCACCTCTCCTCTTCTTCCACCCACATCCCCGGTGAGCAAACAACGCACGTCCAGGGAGTCGGTGGGCTGGCATGCGCAACACGTGGCCCAGCCATCGGAGCCTGGTGAGTGAAATGACGGTGCTGAGCGGTTCATTCCCTTTTCCTAGGCCGTAAACAAGGCGTCGAACACGCTCGTTACTCACGCGGTGTTCCCACCAGAAGTGAGCCAAAATGCGAAGGCACCGAGGGTCGAAAGTAAGTAGCCTCTTCATGTCCGCCGATCTTAGGGGCCAGGTTTCGCAACCGTACAGTAAGGTCGAACGTACCGCTGCATTGTACACTGTACCCTTCAGGGCGAGTAATGCTCCCACCAACTGCAGTTCAAATGCTTTCGAGGACACTTTCTATCACGAACTGAACGCGCTACTATGCAGTACTACTAGTTCAGATATTATAGTACTTGCTGAGGATATGAACGCACAAGTAGGGCGTCTGAGCTCTTCAGAAGCTCAGTTGGGTGGTAATTATGGACTTAACTCCGAACGGACTGACAACGCTGAGCGGCTATTGCAACTATGTTCGGAGCACCAGTTGTTTCTTACTAGCACTGCTTTTAGACACAGTGGGCGCCGAAGTGCCACTTGGTGCCCACCTGTAGCTGGCCAACGATGGGCGCAAATTGACCACATTGCCATGACTTACGGATGGCGCGGTCCCATTCTGGATTGCCGCTCGTACTGGGGTGTCTATGTCGACTCTGATCATGCCTTGTTACGCTGTCGTTTCTCCATTAACTTTACCGGAAGGCGCACAAAGCGTCTCCTCCGATTGGCAACGGAGAGATTGTCCCAGCCCTCTGTCAGGCAAGCCTATCAAGAAGCATTGCATACCGAACTCTCGCTGTCTTTTCCTAATGACACTGAACTTCAGTGGAATAGGATCTCGGCTGCCATGCACGACGCAGGAGCATCTGCTTTTGGCACTATCCATCGTCACCGCATTAGTCAATGGATATCCGAGAGGTCCGTGAACCTGTTGGAAGCTAGAAGACACCTCTCAGCTGGTTCTGAGCACAATGTGACTGGACGGGCTATTAGGCGTAAACTAAAGCGGAGCCTACGTGATGACAAGGAAACTTGGTGGACCAGTCGGGCTCAAGAAATGGAGGAGGCAGGAGCAGTAGGCAATTACCGGAAGCTTTACCAGCTAATCCGCACCACTGGTCTCAGAAAACCAGGCGACAATGAGACAATCCAAGACAGCGCGTGTACGCTGATAGGTTGGGCTGAACACTTTGATGATCAGTTCAGCTGGCCCCCTGCTCCCGGACCTCTTCCTGCTCAAGTGATGCAGGACATGTCATGGACGGTAAGTCTAGAGCCTTCGTCGGAGGCCGAGGTCCGAAACGCGATCACAGCCCTCAATCGTTTTCGTGCCGCTGGCACGGATTCCCTCTCACCTGCCCTATTTAAAGATAGAGGTGAGGTCCTCTGCAAGGCACTGACTTCCCTATTCGAAGGTATCTGGAACGAAGAGGGTGTCCCGGCTAATTGGAGCTAATCGATTATAGTGGCAATATACAAAAAGGGCAGTCGCACAGACTGTGCGAACCACAGGGATATTAGCCAAACACCAGTTGTGAGAAAATTACTGGCCTCGATTTCAGTTCGTCGCCTCACTGCAGAACGGGAGTCCCGGATTACGGAAGAGCAGACCGGTTTTCGCCCAGGACGTGGCTGTATAGACCATATATTTACTTTGCGGCAGGTGCTAGAGCAGCGCCACGCATACCGAAGACCGACAATAGCTGTGTTCCTCGATTTCAAGAGTGCGTTCGATTCAGTCGATCGATCGATTCTGTTCGCATTACTTGCGCGGAAAGGTGTTCCCACGAAATATGTGAACATCCTTCGTGCTCTATACTCGAACACTACAGGCCGCGTCAGGGTCTACGGTGACCTATCGGATAGCTTTTCGACTACAAGTGACGTTCGTCAGGGTTGTCCGATTTCCCCTTTTTTGTTCAATTTCGTCGTGGATTCTATCATGGAGTGTTCCCTGACGGAATCCAACGATGTAGGCGTTGAAGTGCTGTCTGGTGAAAGGTTAGTTGATCTAGATTATGCGGACGATATCGTCTTGCTTTTCGACGATGTTGGGCCCGCACAATCAACCCTGAATAGCCTGTCCAGAGTGGTCCCATTATTTGGTATGCACTTCGCACCTTCAAAGTGCAAAGTGTTGCTGCAGGACCACCAGCCAATTGATGACCCATTGACGCTTGCTAACGAGGAACTCGAGGTGGTTGATCATTTCACTTATCTTGGCAGCTGCGTCAGCAATGATGGGCGCATAGAAACTGACGTGAGCTCACGCATTGCCAAGGCCAGAGCTGCCTTCTTAAACCTGCGGCATCTTTGGCGACAGAATGGAGTTTCTCTCCTTCTGAAAGGCTGTGTATACAAGGCCACAGTGAGGGCCGTTCTGCTTTATGGTAGTGAGACTTTGCCCCTTCGGTCTGAATATCTGAGGCGTCTTTAAGTCTTTGATCATCGTTGTTTGCGAAGCATTGCTGGTGTCGGGTAGCACCAGCGTTTCTGCAACGATGATGTGCGTAGGCGAGTACTAGGTAATGATAATCACGCTAACTCCCTAGAACAACAGATGGCACTGAATCAGTTGCGTTGGCTCGGGCACTTTCTACGCATGCCTGCTCACCGCTTACCTAGGAGGGCCTTGTTCAGTCTACCAGGTGTAGAGTGGCGCAAGGCTCGGGGTGGACAGAAGTTGACTTGTCAGCGGGAAATGAAGTCACTGACTACCAAACTTGGTGCCGTTGGTCCGTCTCGCCTTCCGGGTTGTAGTCCACGTGACTCGCAGTGTGCTTGGCTCGAGACAGGACATGGCTCGCAGTGGACACCAGTGGCGCGTCTGCTGCCGTCTTCTAATCGGATTGCCTGTTTAAAATGTGTTTGCTGCTGAGTTATCCGCGGGGTAATGGCTGATTATGACACGTGGCAGTGAAAGCCGCAAGGAAGCTGTCTCGCCGATGCCGCCTTATCTTTGCACGATAGCCAGGGGTTTATGATGGTATGTTGTCTACCAAAGGTGTAGGCGCCTTGACCCTGCATGTTTGCTTAGGGAATTAAGGTTTTCCGGTAAGTCCCCTTCTCTCCCTCTTCTTATTCTTTATTTCATAGGTCCTCATGGTTGTATGGCAGCGAAGCATCAGTTCAAATGGCTGATGTGCTGTTGATGATGATGATGATGATGATGGCGATGATGATGATGATGATGTTGACCTTTGACATGATGCCAGGAGGATATTTAATCCCACCTCGACCAGCCAGGTTAGGGCTGGGTTCTCCAGAAACGTACACTCGGATGTTATCCGTCGAGTTGCTGTAGGATATGCGTGCAAGAGAGTATCAATACATTCATAAATTTTCCAGTGTAGATCGTAGTTGTAGTGTAGGATGATCTAATTTTGGCAGTTGCGATAGGGCATAAGGTTTGATCAACGTAACTGTGAAACCGGTATAATTTTCCAAATCTACGGCTTGCTCTTTAACTTTGATGGACATGACGAACGGTTTCTGCGCGGTGACATTGTGATTAAAAACGGTTATGGTGTTTATCCGATCCTGGTTTTATTTCCCCGTGATCTAAAAGTGTAGTTTTAAGGTTTCTCTGCGCAACGGAAGTTTCTTTGGCAAGACTCGTTTCTTGGATGTGTCCACTCTCCCACAAAATCTGCATATGGAATGAAGATGCTGGCAATCAGCCGGGTTGAATGCTGTACACCACAGGGATAATAACGGAATTCTTTGCGTTGTACGGAGTGAGACAATGTGTTACCAGATTAAGTCTGAGAGACTATATACATCATGTCAGATTAGGCGAGGAGAATGTCGTTAGTTCCTGAACGAGACTGGCACGTTGTCCAACTGTCACAGGCTCTTTCCCAAGTCAAAGTCTTTTAGTCTTCCCATAACAGGGGCACTCGGGCCTTCTGTTCAAGAACATCAGCAATTAATGCCTGTAGAAGCATTGCTTCTTATCATTGGGCTGGCGTGATCCGGTTATAGACACAGTCAGGAAGAGCCGTTAGGAGTCGGAAAATAAACTGGTTTAAGTTTCGTTCTGCTGCTGCCGCGTGGTGGTACATTTGTAACGTGCTGTAAACACATAGTTTTTCACCCCACAGGTGATCAAGAGAGTGGAAAACAGCTTGTAAGTTTTGCTTCGTGTGTAGTTGTAGGCTATCGAAATGTTGCTGCTCCTCGTTGCATAAGAGGTGATGCAGTAATTTGATTGTTGATGCCTCATCCATCGTACCGTTACCACCAAGGAAAACAAACAGATCCACGTAATTAGCGAAGGTATTTTTTCACTGCAGCCATTGTTACGTTGTAGGCCATTCCGTGGAAGAATTCCAAAACGGCTGAGGTGAGGTAATTGTAATCTCTACTAGTTATCGCAACAACCTTCGTCACCACTTTTTACGCCTAGAGGAATTCAGAAGAAAGAGCTGAGTAGTAAGACGGCTATTCACATAAACGGTAAAAACCACTGTACACCAGAAACGCATCTCAAGGCATTCCTATGCTACGTGACTCCCTTAGATAAAACATCACGTCACCACTCAATGGCTAAGGCAGACAGCCAATAGCCGGAGTACAGGCACACGTATGCATGCTCGTTGCGAGCTCTTGGCACAGCGTATCAATACGTGAATCATCAGTTCGAGCGTCTACCGATCTAAATGCGCTGCTGCATAACGATAGTTTGAAAGGAGTATGGGAATCGTTTATAGTCGACGTAATCCATGAGAAAAAAATAAGAAGGTAATTGCGAAGCTCATTGGTTTGCCGTTTCCTTGGATTGATGTGATATGTAGATCCAATTTAAGCACATCCACAATAGTGTCATCTAAGTAACAAAGTGCAGGAAGTGCAAATGAGCACAGGGCCTTATGGTGTTAGATTGGCATCCGGTCAGAAAAAACTATACAGCGTGACGCAAATGCATGGCTGAATCATCGAGACTTCCTTTGATTATCTTCAATGTAGAGGAAGAAACAACGTAAGTGGGGAGGGCGTTTTAAGGTTTGCACCCATGAAGTGAAAAACAATTCTGGCAGCATTCCAACCGGTTTCAGCTAGTGACCCCTCAGATTAATTTTGTGATTCAGATTCTGATGGTGACGACGAATATATCTGGATTATTCAGGATCAAATACTTCATTATCAAATAACAACGAAGTCTTCGTTAGTGTCCACTACAGACCCAAATGGGTTTCGGCTTTAGTTAGTAAGGGAGATGAAAGAGACCGTTTAAATACCTTGTTGCGTTTCATCGTGACTTTTCAAATGCGACAGGGTCATGTTTATGCCGCGGCTGCCAGGCGTGTATAGCGTATTTCGAATGGACCCAATCGTAGGTGCTGAGCATCTGAGAGAAGACGGAAAGATCAAAGTGTCCGGATTGCTCCCACAAAAGGCCAAGATGTTGGTTGGCTGTTTTATTTGCAAACCTATTCCAATTTAATTTGTTATTTCTCTGCCCAGACCGTGCGTATAGTACAGGTTTATAGGCCTACAGTATCCTATCTCCATCTCGTGCGATTACTTAGTCTAGGCTTCGTATAGTCTTTACATACTGAAATAGTGCATTAATATGTGTTTCTGATTTTGGTGCTGATGACTAATGTGCAGCTGTTAGTAGTACTGATGTTGTGAAATTACAGGATGCTAAAACCCGAATTCAAAAGCTGGATCCGGCTCTGACTAAGAGGTACCTGCAGGCTAAGCAATACAAATAGATCAATTATTTTGGACACGATGTTACATCGGATCAGCAGACTAGTAGACGGACAGATTCTTTACTTACAATATTCGTGGTCTTCCTTCCGATGTTTTTCTTCGACCATCTTCTCTAAAGCCGATAACTTACGTCCAGCGCATGTCGTCAGTGGTGAGTTTGGATGATCCGTTGGCAGTCTCAGGTTCGGAGGTAGGCGATCGCGGTGCAGACCTCCATTTGGATTCACATGCTGCTGCTAACTGTTTCCCTGGACCCAAATCCAACTGTTTCGGTCCGAACACGACTTTCTGTCTTGCTAAGCGAGAGCTGATCACATTTTATGGTGATCCAGCTCGCTATCCAATATTTATGCGATGCTTTGAAGCCAACGAGACCGGAAAAGCTTCCGATCCGACTTTCATATCAGCTACAGTACTTGTGTGATGAGGCCAAAGAAGCCATCAAAAGCTGTTTGATCATCAAACCTGTCGAAGTTTTCGAAGAAGCAATGAGCATTTTGCGCAAGCGCTTCGGATGACCTCATATGAAAGCGCGGACCCACATCAATGCTTTAACTGGTGGACCTAACTCTGAAGCAGTTAACATAAGAAGCTGATCTGAAAGCGTCGTGAACAATTAGCGCTATAGTTAGACAGCTGCTGAATTAGTTGCAATTCAAGTGGGACGAGTATGCCGCTAGGATCATCTGGACGGAAAGAGAGCCACATTTTGTTACTTTGAGGGAGTTCATGGATGAAACAGCCGAAGTCGTCAATACTTACCTGCATTTTATCCCAAGCCCTCTCGGATCAACTGGTAACACTGACAGAAATGACTGCTTAAATTCACGAGATCGTGCCGCTTACTCGGACGCTTTAATATCCGAAGAATAGGCTATCCTTAAATGCACTGCCTTTGAACATCATTATTTATATCAATGTGATGAATTCCGAAAACTTAACTGCCGCGACTGTTTGGAATTCTGTTGTTTTCACCGATTGTGCCAACTTTGTCCAAAACCGAAAAATGACTTACAAAGCTGCCAGTCAAGAAAGTACCTTAGATTAAGTAAATGTAGGCTAATTCATCACCCTTTGCTACATGCTGATCACGGTAAAAAGAACTCCTAGACAATGAATACGGAAGAACCTAATTTTGCTCTAAATCATGCCGAAAAGCTCACTGTTTCATTCAGAGTATTGCGCGTTCTAGTCTCTGGTCCTTCTTGTACATTTGGGACGCTAGCCTTGGTGGATAACGGGTCAGACACTGCACTGATCAATTTGCACTTGCTTCAAAATATCGGAATGCGAGGGTTCGTGAAGACACTGAACCTATGTACCGTCGCTGGTCGATGCCAGGTAAAGTCGCTATCGCTTAGTGTAACTGTACAATCGCAAGATGGTGGTGAGGCAGTCCGGTTGGACTATGTCAGGTCAGTCAGTGGTCTCTGTGCAACACCTGGAACGGACACATTTAAAAAGCATTACTACAGATGGCCCCACTTATGCAACTTTCGGTTTCCAGAATCGAAGAGGAAGACTGAGCATCTGCTCAGAAGTGATAATCCATACCTGCACTGGGCTTTGGATCAAAGGCGCGGGAATGCTAGCGATCCGTATGCTTTTAGAACCCCATTAGGCTGGATGTTATTGGGTCCCAGCCACCAGCCCAAGTTCAAGGAAAATCAGTCTGCGTCAGTTGTATTGGACCGCACACAGAAGAGAAATTCGGTTCGCTGCGAAACCACCGACCTACACCATTTATTCGAACAGATGTATGAAATGGACTTTGACGGCTTTGAAAGTCCCAGCTTGGCCATGTCCGTGAACGACAGGCGCGCACACAAACTCATGGGAACTTGCGTAAAAAGGGTCGGTGCTCGTTACGAGACCACGTCAACATGGCAAGCTAAGAGACCGCAGTTACCCGGCAAATGACCGTTCGCGCTGATGAAACTTGCACAGTTGAAGAAGCGCCTGTTAAATGATGCTACGCTACTTGAGGCATGCACAAAGGCTGTAGAAGAATATGTAGCTAAAAAACACGCCAAATTGGCTCAAAGAAGAAAGCTGTTATCGAAACAATCACACAATATCGCATCCGTGTAAACCTGGTAAAGTACGAGTAGTTTTCCGTTGTCAGGCATTTTACCGCGGGACTTATCGCCATCTGCAGCTTTTGAAAGGCCCCGATTTGTCTAACGGTTTAGTTGGTTCTTTCTTGCGGTTTAGATCCCGCTCAATCACATCGAATCCTACATTGATGCAATGTTCAACAAAACCAAGCTTCTCAGTCGTGACATGAATTGCCTGTCTCTAAATTGGAAGGAAGCTAATCTCCGCTTACCCCTATTGAATATCACATGACAGCAAATCAGTTTGGAGCCATTTCGTCACCTAGTTGTGCAAGCTTTGTTGTGCATAAAGTCATTACAGATAATGCAGACGACTTCCAATCAGAGGTTATTAAAATCGAAATAAGTTGGGGCTACGTCGGCGATTGCCGTTTCAGTGTTGATTTCATTCATGAAACGATAGAATTCGTCAAGCATCTTACCCGTGTATTGGCCAGTTGAGGATTTCATTCAACAAAATGGATCAGTCATCGAAACAAGGCTATCGCGCATTTGTCTGAGATTGAACTGAAAGTCCTCAGAATACGATATCTGACTGATGACAACTGCGTTGAAGATGCTCATGGTGTAAACTGGAAAGACACCCAGGACCGCATAAGCAGCAAGCTTGAAAGCTTTGATAAATCGTTAACTCGCTGGGTCATACTCTCATTTGTCACTTCCATCTATAATCCGCTCTGCTTCATCGCACCAGCACTGTTCCCAACAAAGCTTCTATTACAAAAGTTCAAAGGAAAGAATATGGATTAGGGTGAGCCCCTTTCCATAGAAGATCAACGGACTTGGAACCAGTGATTGTTGAGTACGCATGGACTTAACAGCTTTTCCGTTGAATGATGTGTCACTCCGTCTGGATGCAGTATATCTTCCGTACAGTTGCACGGTTTTTCAGATGCATATGAGACCGGCTACGGTGCCGCTTTGTAATTGCGAGGCGATCATGTCGAAGGCAATGCTAATGAGATCATGATTATTGGAAAGTCCTGAATTAGTCCTATTGGAACCATGTCTGTACCAAGACTAGAGCTCACCGCTGCTGCATTTACCGTCCGAATGGCAACAAAAGTCACGGACGAAATGAGTCTCCAGTTCTTAGGGGCCAAACTATTCATAAAATTTAAATGGTCAAAATACAGTTTAAACAGTTTTCTCAGTAAGTAACTTCATCTCTTATTGTAAATTGTTGTAATATTTTATGTGGTGAGGAATTTGAAGTCCATAAACAATCGGCTGAAGATGGAAACAAAGAAAATAATTGATATATCAACAGCTTTGGAGCTAACCAAAGGTCTCCGTCTTCATAAGAATAACCATGTCATTTGAGTTTGCAACGCAAAGTGCACGTTGCATTGGACGTGTATGTGTAATAACAACGTTAGTAATTTTAAGCTTTGAATCGCGTAATCCCTAGCAATAATTTGGCTAATAATGAATCAGTGGTTAAGATGGTACTGAGATCCGATGAAACTGATAGAGCACAGAATCAATGGGGCATTGCATGCACGGGTTGTAGTTCTTAGCACCCCGCTTAAATAAATCAGGTTATGGACTCAGCTAGCTGCTACAAGTATGCAATAGGATGAAGGTCATTGCAATGATAGTCTCTAAACATAGTTACATTGTCCATGTTTTACCGCGCAAACACAGTGTCACTACGATTTCGTTGTATGCGAGCCCTGCGCCCTCACGCGGTTCGTTTTTGCTACCGTGTTGAAGCTAGCTGTGCATCTGAACTAACACCTTTCCAACTGCGATTGGTTTAGAGAATACCACCAACTGGTGTCACTGTATCACTTTTTTCTCATGAGTCTGTACACTTTGAGCAACCTGGATAATCATCTGGAACTTCGCGCTATCGATGGTTATCTAAAACGTTTTGATATTCGGTGAATCCTAAAGCTTACAGTTGAATAGGACCCTTACACCCTAGGCGTGAATTTACCTTCCATGAGCCGTCAAATTCATCAAACCTTTAAGGAAATACTGCTGCAAGATGTTCAATAATAAAAATTCGATGGATCTGAAAGAACTTCATTCTGCACATTAATGTGAAAAGATAACCAGATAGTTCGTACATTTATGCTGCAGCTTCAGACACAAGTTGCTCTCTCCAGTTTTGGCGACCGGTTGCAGACTCAATTTCGTGATCGTTTACTCGCCAGAATCAGCTTACAACTGGCGTGATTACCGACACTAATCCTTAGTTTTCGATCTGTTAAAGCTTTTTGTATAACCTTTCGAGGTTGGATGGCTGATGTAAGGGAGGCGCCTCCCAAGTCTATAATGATGACAACTTAAGGGACATTGCTATTTAACGTAAGTCATGAAGAAGGAGGCGTTTTTGACCTAGCAGCATATGCAGTAATTCCAAGTGTTATAAGTGTGACAACACTGGACATCCACAAGTTCTTTGTTGTAGCATATATGCTTGTTGGTTCAACTGGCGACACTGGAGCATAGTCTGACAGTTAGTGCTAGACCAACAGTTTTGTTGCAAGTTCATTTGACGATTCGCAAATTAAAAGGCAATCAGCTGGCGGATCTTAGTATCCCTGCGTTACAGATCTGGTGGTGAAGAATCATTTGTTCCCCAGACTAAGGAAATGGGGACCACAGTTCTGTTTTAGAGGAAAAATCAATATTTCGAAATAGGCTTGAAACCGCTTTGATGTTCAGAATTCAGAACAATTTATATTGAACATATGTTCTGTGTAAGTGTGCATTGTGGTTACTCTTCCCTCTTACTAAAAGAGCTGGCCTAGAAACTCTTTTGCACCGTGAGTGAAACATAGCCATAATAAACACTGTAAGGTAGCAGATTTGTATTCTAAACCTTCGGAAATTATTAATCCCTGAGACCCATTTCCATGCTGACTAGTACCTCGAGAGGTTTCTAAAATTGACTAAAATCGGCGGTTTGTTGTCAGGGATTGGTGAGCATGATGGCATATTTATTCTATCTTGCAGGTATGTGCTACTTAGCTTGAATTCCACAGTTCGGATTGTATTGCTACCTTCGTTAATTACCTCCGGTTCAAGCTTCATCTCACAAAGGTACTATAGGTAGTCATGAAATAGTCATCAAAGATATGATTACGTGATTGGTTATGACGGTTTCACCAGGGTTTACGATCGAGTTACTATACGTCTCTTTCCTGCTTTATCTATGATCCAGACGTTATAAAATGCAGTTTGTCACCTGCGCGCTCTTCAGTACCATTACATCCTCGGTGATTAAAGTACAACGCTGCCAACTTTCTGATGTGGAGCATTAGTAGAGTAAAATCTTTTGTGTTCCTGAACTTTCGCCCTATTTCATGTGGTTCCGTGGTTAACTTTGCTAGGCGCAGCACATTAGCTAATTAATTGTGAAATGCAGGCAGCGATACTTGAGCGGCTATAATTCGATTCTATTCGCCAACATATATATTTCGCCAAGCTGCCCTATAGCTGAAAACTTTTATGACGATTTTACAACTACCGTCAGTGAACATCTAGATTTTTCTTTATGTGTTTTTGCCGGTGACTTCAAATGATTCGACACTAGTTTTATTACCAAGCTTGGACTGAAGTACATTGTGCAGTGTGTAACAAGATTACATGCAACCCGGACCTAGTGTTATCAACGACTTAAAAACTTTTTCTGTCCGTACCAAGGCACCGCTTGGAAGTTCAGATCATGTCACCATAAAGTTATCTCCCATAATCTATGGCAAAGTGAAGTAAAAAACATCATTCGCTGCAAAACGCAAGTTAACGCAAAGACAATGTCTTCCTCGAAACAGTGAGCTAGTACGCGAAACGGTTGCCGCTTCGGACTTAAAAATATTTTACAGCTCCAATTTATCAAAGTACTGTGAGCATTAAACCAGTTACTTAAACTTTTGCTTCGATATTTGTTGTCCTATGGAAACTATTTTCATTCGCGCAGATAGGTTTTCATCTCAGTGCCCTGAAAGACTGCGCAGACTCAAAGGAAAAGCTTACAAGCGCAAAGACGCCGCTTTAATAAAGTCTGTATCCGGTGAGTTGACAAATGAAATGAGCCGTCTCAACAATATTTATGTCGATAACATAGTTAAAAGCAAAATTTTTGATAAATATGGAAAATGATGAAGTACCTTAATGGAGTCCTCAGAAAAATCGCACCCACTGCTATCAATGTGGAAGAATTAAATCGCAACTTCTGTGATCATATAGATTATTTAGCATTGCGCTTGCCATCTTTCCTTTAGCAGCTCTCCCCACCGCATTCACTACTCATAGATGGCGTAACAGTTCACAAGGAATTAACACGGATACAGTCGTGCAAAGCGCCCGGTCCAGACGGACTATCGCCTGTAGTCCTCAAGGAATGTGCACAACCTTTTGCTGAAGAGTACACCATGCGCCCACATCAAGACATGATAGCCGACTGCTGGCGAAGCGCCCGCATTACACCTGTAAGTACCGCCCCATTGCTTGCACCTCAATGGATTTGATGAAATTTGAAGGAAGTATACTCGAAAGAATGCTTATCTAAACTCACTCAAGTGATACTTTTCAGTTCGCCTATCGCAGTTCAAGGTCCACTTTGGATGCAGTAGCCTGTCTTATACACTCCGTGCTTTCATCACTTGATAGTAAATAACCCTATGCGGATCTGCTCTCTAGATTGCAGCAATGCTTTTGATTGTGTAAACTGCGAGTTGATGTTACGCGATCTGCTATTTTCCGGAGTTCAACCTTCATTAGTACAGTTTCTCACAGGCTATTTTGCCAATCGTACGTAGTTTACCAAGCATGGAGGAAAAATCTCTTCTTACTCACCACAAATTCTGGTGTTCTCCAGGGAGCTATTCTGTCCACATTCCTATTTTCTACCTGCATAACTCTATTCCTGATTCAAAGGAAGCCAAACTGCTGAAATATGATGACGTGATCTTTGATGTAAACAATCACACCACAGATTCCTTGGCCAAGTTGCAATGCTTCTTGGACAACCTCATCTCCTGGTCCGAATCCCGCTGTCTTTCATTCAACGCATCAAAGTGTAAAGCTTTTATTTTCTTGCTGTCTAAGGAATGTTGTTATAAACAGCTCATGACACACATACGCCATCTTAGTATTGATACTGTCAGTCTAAGCATCTGCACATTGGCGAAATATCTTGGCGTAACATTAAGTCGGGATCTCATGTGGTCACATCAGGTGAATGAAACATTCACTAAAGTTAGGAGACTAACGTTCTACCTCTCCTGACATAGATCTTCATCCGTGCCTTGCTACTTGATTTTACGGTTTGTCATCGCTTACGTACTACCGCACTAGGCGTATTACTCACCTGTAATTTTTCCTGAACCCTTAAACGGAAAATTCAAAGTGATCAATAGGTCGCTGAATCATCTTGCTCGATGCAGCAGAATTTTTATGCTAGTGTTTAATGACATCATTGTGTCCAATCATGTTCGTTCCTGCAAACAACTGGCGTCCAAAATACTCACTAATGCCAGTCACCTTCTTTATTGTGCCTTATCCGAATGTATCTCGAAGTCTACGACCAGACAAACGTACAAAGCCATCTACACCCGCACCGGGATCAAGATGTAGTCAAACAAGACCTTATTTCCAGACTGAATCGATGACATTACCGCTGCCAACTTTTCAAATTAGGGGCGCACCAAATACATTTGTCAAATTTTAGTTACTTTTATTTGTGCTCTTAGCGTGTGTGTTGTAGCTTAATATTCACTCTTCACGGGTGCATAAAGCGCAGTGTTGACTTGACCTGACTCGAGATACCAGCAGGCGAGGAATCCTACTCAATCGCTTATTGCTTCTGTAAGCTACAACTATAAAAAGTAGAATACGGTTGTAGAATCCATCACAAGCAGGTTGCACATTCTGGGCTGGGAAGAATGGATCCCAATTTCAAGACATTATGAGATCCAGGAAGACTAACAAATCCAGAGAAAAGAATGGGTGGCAATTGATCAAGGAGTGTATCGGTTTAGAAAGTATTTTGAAGGAACACTCAACGATGTTATGCTCGATTCCCGATAGTCTGCCACCTTTGGTTATGGATATTTAAACATCCATTTGAAAATCATAATCAAGTGTTTTACAAATCACGGCTGGCTCTTTAACTTGCTTTACCCATACTGGTCGATAAAGGGAAACATAATAGTGTTAAGATTTGGTGGCTGACTGAGGGGAATCAGGGAGTTTCGGGCCTATTACAATCAACGGCAATAATTCTACTAATGAGTGAGAGTTCGGTAACAAAAGCAAAAGCGTCTATCAAGTCATTGGTTGTGGTGACTTGAGAAGAGGGGGTCCGTAAATACAGTCCATTAAAAGATTTTGTATAAGTAGGAATGGTAATCCACACCGAATCAGCATTTTCCAAAGGACAGACTCATCCAGAGGACAAACAATATATATATATATATATATATATATATGACGTGGTTTCAACAACCAATATATTTGGTTTCATACTGAATGAGTGCTCGTTTTGAGAACCTATATCCTCCTGGTTGGTGAACGGCAGAGAGTGGACAGAAATAAAGGTTGCCGCAGTAGAACCTTCTTGTACGTCGGGAGACGAGTCGTACAGTAATGGTGAGCTGACACAACGCTCAATGGAGTCGGAACCGATATTTTGCATTAGTATTCGACTGCAACGTTAAAGATAATTCATTAATTTCCAAAATACTACCTAGGTCCATCGGGTATGGAACATGAGGTGTTTTCGTGAGCACCGATACAATTTGGTCATAAGTGGCTATTTTACATTCCCTCTGTGAAACTGCAAAATCTGCTTGCTGTAGCGTGGATAAGTAATCTTTTGTAAGGGATAACATACTTTTACTACGAACTTTCAGCCAATGTTTCGTTTATATGTTCAATGTATTGGACAGACCTGGATCAGTGGCTACTTTCTCTGCCTCACGCAAGTAAAACCACAATCTATCAATATGGCCACTGTTTGGCACTGTCGGAAAGATAGCGATAACTCTTTTGGTAACTTATACGCTACTACCTATTGGAGCGTTTTATGCGCCCATGCACTTCAAACGCGACATGGGTTATGAGATTCCCAACGAAATGTAGACGTTCGTTTTTGTGTGCATTCGGAGTTTTAACAAGGCGGTTAAATGCTTTAGGACTTGGTGAACATATTCAAATACTTCAGTTAAGGCCTAGAACCACTTCAAGCACAGTATCCCTTTAAAGCGCTTTGTATGGCTACTCTGCATTAACTACGCTATGATCTGTTAGAGAAACAGTAAATGGACAGCTTTTGCTTTGGAAAATGGGTGTTTCCCACTCGAAAACACTGCACACCATGATGCTTTTCGACCTCATTTGATCTCGTCAGGTGTAGATAGCAGGCAATCGAACCCCGGGCCTTTAGGATTTTTGGCCTAGATCTCTACCCCTTTGGCTACCGTGTCATGACTGGCAACGCGTCGTACAACGGCTAACGACTGCTTTGAGGGTCATTTTGTAGTACTCTTTGTGTGAAAGAATTGCAACGTGCAATCTCTATGTAGATCGCGATTCAAATAGATGTGAACCTTGGTCAATAATTCAGCTACGGTCCCAGTAATCGCATTGACCAAATTGCAACTTCATGTGAATCGCGGTCTATACTGACATTGAGTGTCGCAATCCATTCACAAAACGACTACTTCAAAATGACTCAAATTAGTCTTCGCGTTATTTTTCATTTTTACGCATACTTCCGAATTTAGCTTGATGTTAGATGACAAAACCTCCGTTTTTGCAGTACATGCAGATGGACTGTCAGCAGGCAGGCTGGCTAGGTTTTCCGTAGATTTCTGTCCCTTTTTTAATATAGTAGACCTTCTTGCTTTCGCATACAAGCATTACTACTAAGTAAGCATCAGATTCTTAGGACTTGTAAAACATGTTTAAGGTACACTAAAATTAGACGATAGAGTAAAGGAAACGTACCGTTTCTGGCACAATGGTGGATGCAAACCAACCAAATTTTGAGCCCGCGTTCTATTATCGGAATTCCGCCAAGGGTTGCCGATTGTCCTTCGTTAATCGACCGCTCGGCGCCCGAATCCGCATTGAGGTCAACTCCGCGCCGCTTCGCGTCACACCACAATTTTCAATAGACGCACACGTACAATTCCGGCCAGTCAAAGAGAATTGATTTCGGTGGATGGATGGCGTCTAGTTGGAAAAGTGGTGCCCTTGATGCCTTCGCAAGTCGCTGTGCAGCGTGGGCGCTTTTCGACCAGCGAATGCAGTGAAGGAAGATATAATTGCCTGTAACCACCTTACACAGTTACCCACGTGCTTGGTTTAGATCTGGCTAATTAGACCTCACAATATACTTCCGGATGATTTCAAGAACCAATATTAAATTAAGAAAGACGATGAGATTGTGCGCTCATGTTCCACCCGAAAGGTCGCAAAAATTTAAAACTAGCGGTAAACGTTGATCGGTTACGAATATATCCGAGGAAGTTTGTGCACTGGGAAGGTTTGATCGGGTCTGATCAAATGAGTGCATACAGATGAATGTAAGATAAAGTTTGAATTCAAAAAATCTGAAAAAACCGAGATTTCTAGCTGCACGACAGAAATCCAACGACTGGTGCTACCATTTTTCCATCATATTTTCTTAATTTTTCACCCGTGCAGTTTTTATTATGTCTTGAATTTTGCAACCAGCAAACTAAATATATTTTAATATACCAAGATGATGTCATTGTTCACCCGCCTACTAAAGGGCTTCTCGACGACAGATTTTGTGCACTGTTGGAAATCTTTAGTTTATTAACTTGGAAGTTCATCTGTCGTGGTGTATTTTCAACATACAACATTTCCCTTGTCTCGACTATTCTTTTATCAAGTGGTTTTCGTCCGGATCCTACTCGCTCTTCGCAAATGTGCAGTGCTATCATCAAAAAGAATCTAGACTAACCGCTCACTGATCGGCTCCTTGCAATGTTACTCTAGGTTTATTTCGAATTTTCTTACAGTTACTGAGCCCTTATTCAAATTGTGGACCAAAAATACTCTCTCCATCATTAAAATGCACCGCCTAATATGCATGTTTCTACCCACCAATCCCGTTTTAGGTCATTTTACTGTAACCACAGCTGCATCATATGGTTAGCGGCATCCGGTTTCGGAGTTGCCTGTCACTGTGACCAGCCGCAGGAAGCCTACGCCTACAGAGGGATCAGACACCTCCAGACACCTTGCACCACCTGAACATGGATATGCCTAAACAATGAGAGAATCGCTTGCAGTGGATTGGGCGACCTCACGTCTGCACATATATACGTTTGTCATGCATTACAATTATGACTGAAAACGAAGCCCAGTTCTTTAGCTTAACCTTCTGTAACGATGGTATGGCACTGGGACACAACTGTGCCATAGAAGTATGACATTCATCACGGTAAAGCTAGACATATCCCAAATGTTAATTACTCATTGCGATATTTTATTTCTGGTGAAAATGGTCTCTGGGCCTAATCACTTCCGCTAAGTCGTTCGCCGTTAATCAGTGGTACAGGGATGAGTTATTATGCTGTTCCGTGATAAATCCGTAAAGGATGAAGCTTCGAATTGCTAATACTATTTCTGCAATTATGCGAGGTGTATAAAAACCTTTCGTTGTAGCTGCTTCGATACTGCATGTAAAAGATCGAGATTTTGTGTCTTCCACACCTTGATATGCTGTGTTAGAAGAGCTCTGCTCACATTACTGTGAAGAAAATGAAGTGCTTATCTTTACTGATATGCTGGCGACCAGAACTGAATGCTTCCTAATACTGTGCGGTTAAGATCTGCGTCAGATGCCAACAAATTTTATTCAGCACCGTCAAAATGGATTCCTTCGCTCATTTTATGGGAGGCGTGACGATGGGTATGCGCAAACTATCGTGGTTTTTTTCAGATTTATAGTACGCGGTAATAACAATAATAAATAATAATAATTTCCGGGTAGTCTAGAAGTGTGCTTTCACCACCGTTTATATCCTTGAAGCTTTTCGTCCCGAAGTAGTACTGTGCCTTGGTTACAGACAATGGCAATCATGTCA
>CALYDF020000801.1:0-23083 GCA_944474145.2 Dicrocoelium dendriticum | reverse complement strand
CAGGTGAGCGTGACCACTCCTTGGGTGCGTCTAAGTTGCTATATCACTCGCACTCAGTGCAAACCGAGTGTTTATGATCGTCAGGCCGTGAGTGGCAGACAGTGAGAGCATTCTGTCACCGTTCGCATTCGCTGAACTAATGTCATGCGGACTGATAACATCTGTCCACATCGATGCATCACGCCCAACTCGCGCG
This sequence comes from Dicrocoelium dendriticum, assembly GCA_944474145.2. NCBI lineage: Eukaryota > Metazoa > Platyhelminthes > Trematoda > Plagiorchiida > Dicrocoeliidae > Dicrocoelium > Dicrocoelium dendriticum. The sequence continues at coordinate 22,887 of CALYDF020000801.1, read as the reverse complement.
TTGAAATAACCCAAAAGAATTAGTTGGTCACTCCTCGTCACAAACCGTATCACGGAGGATATCTGAGTGTAGAATTGATCATGCGTGTCATCAGGATAGCACATGGTCGGACCGTACGTGCTTATAAACGTGGCAAACTCAGCTCTTCCGAATCGTAGGCGAACAGACATAAGTCGCCCGCTGATGCATGTTAGTTCACGCACCAGCTGGCTATTTAAGTGATCGGATATTGCAAAGCCGACCCTATGTTCATGTGGTGCTGAGGCGGCGTTGCCCACCCAGTAGAATGTGTAGCCAGCACCTGCTTCATGCAACTTACCTTGCTCAACGAGTAGAGTCTCACTGAAAGCCGCAATATCGATGTGGTAGCTCGCCAGTTCTATCGCTACCAGCGAAGTGCGTCACTCGGGGCGCTCACTCGAGTTCTGGTCCAGTGGTGTGCGCATGTTCCAGCACCCGATGCAGAATGCTTTGAGCACAGGCAATCGATTGCGTTGGTGAGCAATCACACTAGAGGTGACGGTGGTGCTTCAAATGTTTGCTTGAGGGACTCCATCCGGAGCCTTTGGCTCTTTATCTTAACCCACAAGTCAGTGAGTGGTTTGGAGGTTTGCTTGGGGAAGTCGGCCCGGAGCCTTTAGCCGAATAGCCTGACCCCCAATGCAGTGGGGAGCAGATTCAGCTTGGGAATATGATTGTAGGGACAGATTTTATCTGTCTGAAGTCCGACACCCGCAGTCTTTGAAGTACTGGAACGATTCATATATGTTTTGCGACCGTAGTAGGATACTCACCTGCGATTACGGGCAGACGCAGGTGGGTTTTTGCGGGTTCGCACCAATTTGACCAGGGGATGTCTGGCTTGAGGCGGGCAGTAGCAAATCATTGAACACCCGGAGGTGCTCTCGCACTGTCAGAGAAAAAGCGTGGCGCTCGTGCTCTACGCCAATCGAGCTGTGAGCTTATAACCTGTAGACCTGTTTTCTCCCATGGCTGTTTTACAGAAGAGGGACTTCCTAACCTCCGAAGAGGATACTGGCAAGGCGCCCACACCTGACAGAAGAACAACTCGGGTTCTCAGCCAAATCTTTCGATTAATTTTACACCTGAAAGGCAGCGGGTCTAGCACATGGTCACTTCACTGACTCAGGCGGATTGGTGTGTTGGATCTTAACAGAGGGAAGGACGCAAACCAACTCCCACCAAGCGATCGCCACGAGGAGGTGTCCAGGACATGAGACCATGGCACAACAGTAGCAGCAGTGGGTAGACAATCTGCCAGTGTCTAACCACCACCAGCCTCAGTGCACCATAGGCTCTCCCGCCATGGACGAATAATGACTATTTCTCACCTACCCATCGCATCACGCTGGGATTATCACAATATCCATGACAGCTGCCTTCACCTACATCTTGAGTACTTGCCAAAACCGGGTAACTTCGTGGATGGGGTGTGTTTTAAATGGGCCATGCACAAGGCTAATGTAGACTGTCAGATTTTATTTAACAAATTTTCACTGCAGGTTTTTCATCCAATTATAATATAAAATACTAGCGTTCAAAATGTGTTTACCACATTTTGAAAAATACCGCGAACCACTTCGGGGTCCGCGGAACACTCTTTGTGAAACTTTGCTCTAAAGGATACCTAGTAGCAGACAATTTATTGTTGTAAAATGCTGCTGCCACCCACCAATAACTTGAATCCTTTTAATGGCTGGCTTCAACAAAGAAGCATAGAACTGTAAAATGCGCGACAGTTAGTAATGAGTCGTATCAATCCCCCGCGTACAAACGCAATACGAAGCGACATGCTGAGTCGATCATAAAATGTAGTTAATGTCTACCAGATACCCCTAGTTATCATTCCTATCATATCAGAATCATTTGCAAGGTAATGATTGCAAAGGAACCTCGTCAACCTAGCGATTCCAATACCCACCCCATTTCATATACGTGCATCAATTCACGAGACTTCCATCTACGATCCATTTTAGCGGATTTAGGAATGGAACTGCAATAATTCCCTTTATTGAGCTATCCGGCAGAAGCCAACTGTATGCTTTCGTTTTGAAATTTGCTCGTTTGACCCGTTTAGCTCAATACCTAGTCAGTCACAATTTAAACTACGTGCCTCAAACCCCCACATTGTCCCCAGCTATAACGGAATCCACAAATGACACATAAACATAGTTAAGAAATCTTTTAACCAAACTCTCTTCAGACTCAGACACTGATTATAAGTGGAAAGCGGTAAATCGGACTGGACGACTTGTAAGCTGTTCGAACTGTCAAAATCGACTATTTGCAGAATGGCCATACATTTTAACTCAATTGATCTAACGGAACACTAATATACAACCAAAATTAGAAGTAGATAGGTAATCTAAGCACCAGCTAGCTAAGTAACAGTGTCCGCTGGCTACATGAATCCTTATTGTACACATAATTCCGGCTTCAGGCGGTGGATGCAGAAAGACCCGGCAAGTGACAAGATTTGCTTGCGGAACCCTAGTGATAAGCTTACAGGCAGTGAGTAGTTTACTTTGAAGTCATTCTGTACAGCTGTATGGCCACAATCTAGGAGATGCGAGACGACTGAGCCTTTTGAAGCCCTCATTTCGCCTTTCTAAAACCACATCGGTAAGTGCTCGCGAAGCCCCGGAGACAGGCGCCTCGTAGGGCGTGCCATGTATAGTACACCACAAAAGCACATGCGCTGGTAAACGAGTATTGATGGGGTCAACGATGGTTGGTCCATGGTTTTGCAAGCAATGGCTTGTGATTGCAAACATTCCTCAAGAGGGCCGCGGAATAAGGTTCTTCAAGGGCATCTTTCCGGCGTCGAGATAAGATATCAGCTGCAGAATCACCCTTAAATGTCAAATGTATGGAAAGCTCTTAATTGGAAGCAGTGCTGCTTAATGGCTTTCGATTGCGTTCCCTCAAATGCTGCATACTGAATTTATTATGATGACCATTTTGTCTAATTGTGTCACTGATTCTCTGTAGTTCTCCCTTGACGGTATTTCGTGTGTAAATACTGCGCGCCGTGCAGGGAAGAGATGGGATTAAACTCCTTCTACGCTGTAAAAGTATTGCACTGAAAGTTTATGCACTATCCAGTCCATGTATGCTTTCTGTGTACCTTTCTGATACATTACCTGTCCTAGTTACGAGTAACTTCTACATCGAGATAAGGTAATCTGTTACCGAATTCTTGTACAAGGGTGGAAGGGAGATTCTCATGTGCATCATTGAAAGCTTTCAGCAACTGCACTGTAAACTTTTCGGATTCGCAGTTACGCAAGCAACACCATACCTTGCGTCCATTTCAATCCAACTGGTGTGCGTACTAAGTGGGCCACGTCCGTATTTCGTCATTAAATATCAGCCAGCAGCGAAATCAAAGGAGATCCCACGGCAACTCAATCAATCTGACAGTAGATTTCCCTATTGAAGGTAAACTGCAAATTTAACTTCAGCGAAATAGCACCTCCTTTGGCAAATCCTGCGATTAGGTTACGTGTATGGGGTGTTGCCGAGCCAGATCGCACATATAATCCACCATGCAAGCAATGGAATGTTTGTGAACAGTGAATGGGCAGCAAACGGTATCATAATTTTGTCCGTCAGGTTGAGTTCAGGTATCCTAACAACGAAATTAAAGGTTGCTCTCACCTTACCTTTACTGCTTCCACACAAATCTTCCCCGCCCATAACGCTCATTTACATATACTCACACAACAATAACGCGAAGAACGCAGTCCCCACCCTTTTTAATATGCTTTAAGTAAATCCGATGGATACCAGAATCCTTAACAAAATACTGTATTTTCTAAGCGTGCTTGAACAATGCAACAACCTGCATGCAGTCAACGATGCCGAAAGGTGATTTTGCTCGGATACATTAGGGTAACTCTAACGATTCCTTACTATCACCATTGTCGAAAAATCCACTGTACAAAGAAGCGAGGCAGATGCATGAGGGAGTTACATCGAACAATTGCAGCAGAATTCCTTGAACATCCACAGCCAGTAAATGTCCCAGAAACTCGCTGGTTTTTCGTTACACGCTCTTCTTGTTACATTGTACGTGGATGTGTCCATAACGTACCGCATACATCCACTGTGAGTGTTAATAGTATCACTTCAACTTTAAGCTTTGCATCTCAGATCTAACAAAGAAAAAAACGTAGATGTGGGTAAATTCAACCTGCCAAAGATAAGCTAATATTCCCAGCCATCCTTATCTATACACAGACTTTCCCTCTTTCTGGTCGAGTAGGTGTTTGGACACAATTACTTTGCTAAACTAATTAGACCGACTACCACTCTTGATCTGTTACTTACATTGCGGACCTCCAACGCATAGAGAGAGGAATTATAAGTTACCCGGCAGCGGAAACGAAATAATAGCCTCACCTTAGGCATAAAAATGGACGCTAAGCACTCTTCGCTTCTCCACTATGCAATCCACAAGCTAATCTGGGAACAATTCAAAGGATTATTCCGATTGTCTGACTGGGACTGTAGTGATCTGGAGATTTCCCCTGCTTGATATTATGCAAATATATTTTCTTTGTGTATTAGTGAAGAAGGCCGCTCGCTTGTTCAGATTGTACCCAGGCTTGTTTGCGTCACACACGCGCGCACGGATTTCCGCTGTGGACTTCAAAGCCGGAATCATCGCGCTCAGCACACCATCTTCCCTAGATAGTTCTCTACTGGTGCCTTATTTTTAGCCTAAGATCGTGGTCATCACAATCGCCTTTTCTTCGTCATCGACCGGAAAACGGGACTAAGCTGTCTTCTTGACACAAGCGCAGAGGTTAGCGCTATCCCACTTGATCCCACTGACGTTACTGGAAAGAGGACTAGCTCATTGCGCGCAGCTAACTGAACCATCATTTGCGTGTATGGTCAGCGCTCGCGCATGCTCAATGTTGAACTCCGATGGTCTTGCAAGTGAATATTCCTTGTTGCCGACGTCCAAACACTCATTGTCGGACCCGAGTAACGTGGTCTCAGCTGCCTCGGTTGTGCTTTTGATGACAAGCGCCCCTTGGCCTTGCCATCGATACATCGAACACCGGCATTGGCGCTGTCTTACGACAATTGACCATTGGATATTGGAAGCCACTCGTCTTTGTTTCGAAGCGTCTTCAAGCAGCAGAACTCAAGTACAGCATTTTCAGCCGAAAATTGCAGGCTAGTTACTGGACAATCCCCACTTCCGACATGTTCTTGAAGGTAATTTGTTTACTATCTTTATCGATCACAAGCCATTAAGTCTAGCCTTTCAAAACCAATCAGTACGACACTCACCGCATGAGGTTTCTTAGCTGGATTTCAGTGCTCAATTTTCGACAGATATTCGGCACATTTCTGGTCAAAAGAATAATGTCGTTAATGCTCTGTCAAGAGTACCTGCCATTAGCCCTGCCGAGGAGACAATCGACCTATCTGCCATTGTCGCCTTGCAATCGGGAGATCAGATTTCTTCACTGACGAAATCTCCACACCTCTGCCGTCATCCGATGGAAGAATCTTATGTGACACTTCTACAGGACGAGCTCGACCAGTCGTTTCTGAAACCTTTCATGCTCTTATTTTTGAAACGCTTCATAACATCGCCCATCCCGGCATTAGGGCTACTGTTAAGCTTATCCTTTATCGATACATTTGGCGCGGGAGGTAACGCGATCTTACGCGTTGGGCATGCAACTGTCTCACGTGCCCTCAAGATGCAACGGCACGTTTCCGCTCCACTTGGCCGCTTCCCACCCGCTTTAACCCTATTCGCCCATGTCCATCTCCATAGAGTTGGTCTACATTTTGACCATGATTGACCATTGTACTCAGCCTGAGGCCGTTCCTAGTTCAGTCATATCCACGGAAAGTGTAACGCGGGCTTCCATTGAGCGCTGGGTGACTTCACATGGATTTCCGGCCACAGCGACTATCGATCGCGGGCCGCAATTCGAATCTTCATCCTTTAACCCCTTGCTAGGATTATCGTATGCTAACGCATTTGCACCACTTCCTACCATCCACAGGCGAACGACATGGTTTACCGCTTCCGCCGACAGCTAAAAGCTTCACTCAGCGCCGTCAATGCACTGAGTTGGACTGAAGCACTACCTATGATACGTCTTGACATCTGATCGGCCCTCAAGACCGATTTACATACGGCCAGCGTCGCATCGGTATGTGGACAACCTTTACGTTTAACTGGTTACTTCTTTTCCCAGTGTTCCAGAGTTCCTCGCTAAGACGCGAAATGCGCTCGGCAGCTAGCCACGAGCAGGCGTCATAGCAATTTTACTGACGCCAAAGAACAACGACGTAAGTCATTCGTTAATCAAGATCTTCGGCACTCTCCGTTTGTTTTCTACCGTGGCGATGGTCTCTGTAGACCACTTGAGTGACCTTACAAAGATTCTTTCTAGTGGCTTCAAAGTAAGGACCGTATCTTTATCATTAACCGACACGGCAGGCGATAAGGTGTCAGGATCGACCGCCTCTAGGTTGCCCACATGGCACCTGAGCTCGATAAAATTTTCGTCCATCTTCCGACGAAGCAAAATGCCTATGACTGAAGATACATCTGTGCCCAATGTCACTGACTCAAAAGTGAACCCTTCATCTGAGTCTGATACCTCAGCTCCCTTGCCTTCTATCGACCCGAGCGACACGTCCCCAGGCGTTTCCCCAGCTGCGCGATGCAACAGAGCGCCTAAGTCGACAACGTCTTCACTGAAACCACAGAAGTCGACTGGGTCGAACAGACGAGTCCACTGATCTGTGTGATTGAAAGAATGGTTTTTCTCGCATTTTTCTTCACGCTTCTTTATCCTTCTGGTCGACCCGCACACAGCGCAAAAAACAGCAAAGTATTTGAAAACCAAAATGAGAAAAGTTTTTGAAAAATACAAAAGAGCTGTTTTTGGGTGTTCAACCATCCAGTAAATGTAGTTTTCGTGTGTATCCTTGCCACCATTGTCACTGCGCACATGTTCATTTCCGTTCCATCAACGAACTGGGCAGAATGAACCGGAGGAGAACATTTAACATGCACGAACTTGCGAACATTTGACATTCACGAACTTCTCTTCCTATTTTGTGTTGTTGGCACCTTTAGGGAGAACACAGGTGGCAGCCCGCTAGGATTCGTACTCGCTAGTGCTCCCTCAGCAGCTGCATCAGGTCTCACCACCTGGTCAGCAGATGGCTGGCTGGCGACGGACAGTACTCACGTAGGTCGAACAGTCACCAACGGTTTCCATTCTAGCAGTGGGCTGTGTAGTGAACTGAACAGTTTCCACGCTTGATTTTGTCAATCAATCAAACTATTAAGAAAGCATAGTTTGCTTATGTATTAGGGAAGTATGCGATCCACTTGTTCGAATGGTGCTCATACTTGTTTGAGTTACATACATGTGCGTGCTTCCGCTGTGGCCTTCGAAGCCGGAATCATCGCTCTCAGTACCTGAGCATATCTTCCCTAGCTAGTACTCTACTGGCGACTTATTTTTAGCTTTAGATTTTTAATAAGCCTATTCCTAGCTTATTTCTGTGGGTTATTCCCAATAATTGTGGTTTGTCGTTCATCTGCATACTTGGTATACAGCGCCCCACCGACGCCCTATAGGATGCGCCTTTTCTCTCCAGCAATGCGTGCACAACCGTAGAGCACTTCTATGGTTATTTCTATCAAACCATCAATCTCCACAAGAAAAGCGAAGCAATCATTAGAGGAATGTACCTGAACGTTTAATCAGTCTGAAGTCAATAAAAATGATCGCAAGATACAAAAGTATAGGAGATTTCATACGAGCCCACAGATGCACCGGCTCACAGCCGAAGTCAAACACATCCTGTTGATACGGAGGATAAATGAGGAGCGGAGAACCCCAGGAATGAAAAGTAAAACAAAATAATATGTCAACATTATTCTTCATATTAGCAACAAACACTCCTCCATGAGCACTGAACTGGTCGACGACGACGACCACGCGCTTATGACCCAGTGACAAACTGTAAAGCATTTAGCTTCTTCGCCACAGCCATCTGGAAACTGAGCCTATAAATGCACGCACGAATGTAACAAAGGCTAAGGTTCTAGTTAGAATGGGTATAAGCTTTTTCCCTTTTTCATGTCTTGTAGTCAGTGAATTTTATTAAACCCTCCTCCATTCGGAACGCTGCTGGCATCGCCCCATTCGACAGAAAACTGGCGGAATGGCATCTGTGTTGTACAAAACTAAAAAGCGGATGTTACCTCATTAATGTAGCGCCGTAGCTACATCTAGAAACCAGAATAAAACAACCGAAGAATAGCTTTTGGGATGTAGACCAATTACATGCGGTTACAACAGGCTTTAAGAAGCTTGATATCCTCATAGACAGATCAGAAGAGAAGGGTCATTGATATGCAAATTGCACTTCGCGGCCGGATCACTTCTTTATTTCTCTGTGGTTGAGCTTCCTGATCCTCCGTAGAGGACCGAAGGTTGCGCACCACTGACGAGCCCCAGTATGGAGAATCGACCGTCTGATGCTTTACCGGATAGGTGGCTGACTTGCCAGAATTGTCGGCTGACTACGAAGAACAAAAATACTCGTCGAAATCCTTCTTCTCATAAGTACTACAAATTCGTCCTTACGGATTCCATAAAAATGCTATGTTGATTCACAGCTGCTGTAATCGGGAAGTCCTGGCACGGGAAGGCCAACCGCTGTCATCTGCATGGCAGGTGCCTGCATGGCAGTGGATCAGTTGCATAAGCTGTGGGCTAGTTGGCACAAGTCACTAACAGTCATAGGTTCGATCCTCTGTAGAAGACCGAAGGATGCGCACCACGGAAGAGCCCCCATAGGGCGGAAGGGCCGTGCAGTTTGGAGAGAGGGCAACTGCGAAACACTCCTCAAAGGAAATCTCATCGTGGTTTCGGTCGGGATTTTTCACTACATGCTATATTTTTATTGCACTTGGACGATAAGTGTCTATGTATTCGTACACCACTTCCATCTCATCCTAAAACACAAATGGATAAGACTTCGGGGCAAAGATATCTTGCCCATAAATGGCTAGTGTAGCGTCCATATGTATACATCTATTTTGTCTGCATCAGCATCCACATCAATACAATTTGGCTGAGGGTGAGAATCGCACCTCAGATAATGTGCCGCAATAAAAAGGGGTATTAATCTAAAAAATACCATAAAAACCATTCAAAATGCAAGTAATCTAGTGTTAAATCCTTTATTCTGTATTTCGCATGAAAACGTATATGGAGGAGAAATTTACTCGGAGAGAGGTAGAGAAAGAAACTCACAGCACAAACACTAGAGGGGTCCGCTCTTCGCCGTATCAGCAAGTGTATCCAACCAACCGTCTTCATAGTCCTTGGGATCCTGGCCAGGCAATCAGGATGCATCAACCGACTCCAAATTCCAAGAGAGGGTTTTCATTTAACTAGACCAAGTCACGGCTTGGTCTCACCTCTTACTATTCCAACCGCACCCCGAACACAAACAACACATCATACCGGATTCGGTATGGTGTGACCCAGCTATCGGAGCCTAATGCATGATATAATGGCAATGAGCGGTTACCTCACTATCTTTGTAGCACATATGCGACGACGAACAAGCTAACTGTGTTCCCATTAGACTTGAGCTAATCTGTGAAGGCAGCGACGGTCGAATGTGACTAGCCTCTTCATATCTGTAGATCTAATGGGCCAGGTTTCACAACCGCATAAGTGGGTTGTACGTACGGCTGTATTTTAAACTTTGTCCTACAGGGGGAGAATTATGTAGCGTCTGCGCCTTAGGTGTCGGAGCTTAGTGAAACCACCTCAAGCTTTTGCTGTACAGTTTATACCCTCATCCTCGATCCTATGAGCGTTACTAAAGCTGCCCAGGTACTTGAATTCCTGAACGACTTTTAGTTGATCACCACAATTATTCCGCGCAGTGCTAAAGCCCTAACAAATTTTGGGGGACTTTACGTTCCGAGGGAGCAATGCAATGCTCGAAACGATGGAGATCCAGTCCTAATCAGCCCAGCTATACTTGACACGTTTTTGATCTGTCACAGATAATGGCAATGTTATCCGCATAATCTTAGTCACGAAGTCCCTCAGCTGGAAGCAGTTCACACATTGTCGGTGGTGTCCGGTGAAAGCTGTTTCCAAAAACTCATCAATAGGAAATCTAAAGAGAAAAGTTGACAGCCGGCAACCTTGTCTCGCACAGTTGCAGATATTAGAGCCCAGCGGCAGTTTGTCCTAAACTCTCACTCTCCCTGAACTATGTGCATACGGAAATCTGATAATGTTCAGGTATTTTTCGGGCACACTCCACTTGAACAGACACTCGCACAGGGCACATCAATCTACAGAATCGAAGCACCTTTGATGACGTGAAACACGACAACGGTGGGTCGCCAATAAAAAGGCGATGCTCTAACTATTGACCATCAAATTTGGTCGATGGTTAGAGGCCAGACAAACTCAGTCTCCTGGCTCGCCAGTTTGGGAGTTAGAGTGAGAGTGGCTCCTTACTCCGTAAAACGGTCTCTCTGTAGTCCAGTGCCCAACTCCCGCTGCCTTGCGGTAAGGTTTTTGAACCAAAGTCCTTGATTAAAAACCGAATCGTTCTTCTGTCTAGGCCTGGGTAACCTTATAGTATCCTGCCCACACAATATCCCATGAGTTTTTCCTTCTAACATTTTCTTGGTGTTACTGCTGGAGTTGCTGTGTCCAAAGCTGTCGTTCAATTTGAAGCACCAGCGTGGACTCCGATCACGCTCTGGTGTGTGCTGACTTTCGGGTGCGTTTCAGCGGACGTCCGCAACGTTGCTCTGAACGGATTGACACCAGCCAGCTGGCGAAGCCAGGTGTTCTGAGTGCTTATCAAACTACGCTGGCATCTGGGCTAAGTAAGCTTCCACTGAACACTGTCGATGATCAATGGTTGCATATTCGTCGTACGTTACTATCAGCAGCCATGTCTTCATGTGGCAAAGCAGATTGCCAACCTAGACATTGGGTCTCTACAAAGTCTCTGGAACTTATGGATGCTCGCCTATGTCTTCATGCTAGAAGCGAATACAATGAGTCACGCAAAACTCTCAAGGCAACGCTGCTTGCTAGCCTTATGGGAGAGATCTTGAAGCCTGGTTGTCTCATCGTGCATCGACTATGGAAACAGCCGCTGGCGCTGGTAATACTCGTAAGTTATACTGTCTGATACGGGAAATAAGCAGCAGGAGACTTGGTGTTAGCGAGACAACACGCGACGAGAGTGGTCAGCCGATCCACAGCTTGTCAAATCGCTTGGAGCATTGAGCCGGACAATTTGTAAGGCAGTTTAACCAATTTAAGTTATCGCTTTCTCTTTCGGACATTGAGTACCTTTCTCCATGACTTGTTTCCTTAGAAGGCGAACGCGAGATCAAACTGTTGGAATTGCACAAGGCCGCAGGGGCACATAGAATTCCAACAGCCGTGTTCAACTTCAGGGGACCTGACCTTGTATATGATTTACACGAGTTGCTAATGCAACCTTGGGAACAGAAAACTGTGCCAACACACTGGAGCCGCTCCGTCACAGTCCCGATTTACAATAGAGACTCCCGTTCGGGTTCCGGCAACCAAAGACAGATCAGTCAAATCTCAATTGCCTCTAAATTGCTTACATCTGTCGTTCTCCACAGACAGACTGGCGCTCGTGAAAGTCAGATCCACGAAGAGCAAGCCGGGTGTCGTCCAAATCGAGGCTGCAACGACCGCATGTTCACCTTGCGTCAAATGTTGGAGCACCGCCATGTTTATTGACGACCCACTGTTGTCGTGTTTCTTGACATATAAGGTGCCTTTAACTCAGTCGATCAGTGTTGAGTTTGGGACTGTCTACTGAGGAAAGGTGTGTCTGATAAATACGTAAACATTATTAAAGCGCTGTGCGCGCATAGTTCGGGCAGAGTGAGGGTTTATGGCAAACTGTCGCCAACTTTCAGTATCACCAGCGTTGTTAGACGAAGATGCCCACTGTCACCTTTCCTATGTAACTTCGCAGTTGACGAAGTCATAGACACAGCGTTCCCCGGACACGACATAGAAGGAGTGGAGCTAGTTCCTGGTGAGCGACTTCTTGGATTGCATTATGCGGAGGACATTGCCCTCATCTGTGTCAACGCCCAAACATGCCAAGCTACACTGGATCGCTTTGCACTGGCTGTCAATCGCTTTGGGATATGCTTTGCTTCATCCAAATATAAAGTTCTTCTACAAGCTTGGTAAGGACTCACCCCTGTGCTGACGCTTGATAGTGGTCAGCTAGAAGTCCTTCAGTAATTCAAGTACCTGGGCTGCGATTTTAGCTCCTGTGTGATAGAAGATGCGATTACGGATAATATAGCAAAAGCTCAAGATGATATTGCCAATCTCCGCCATCTTTGGCACAATCGCGATATTACGCTGGCTATGAAGCGCAGAGTTTATAACGCAGCCGTCTGTTCAATTCACCGACATTGTTGTGAAACCTGGCCCATCAACTCGACAGACATAAATAGTCTAGTCACGTTCGATCATCTCTGCATTCGCAGCTTAGCTCATGTATGGCGGAGCACCGCGTGAGCAATAAGCGTGTTCGTCGTCGTGTACTTGGTGCAGGAAGTGCTAATGAACTAATCAACACCATTATATCACGCAGGAGGCTCCGATGGCCAGGCCACGAGTCGCGCCTGCCAGCACACCGACTACCGCGACCAGTGTTGTTTGCGTGCCTGGCGTGTGGTTAGAAGAGGAGGAGGCGAGGCCAAAATGTGATTTGGTCGAGAGAAATGGAAAGCCTCAATTCGAAGTTGGCGTCAGTTCATGCATCCGGACTGCCTGGCTGGGGTCCTAAGGACTATGAACACGTTTGGTTGGACACATATGCTGATAAGGCTAGGAGCCAGCCTCAATGGCGCCTGCGTTGAGAGTTCCTTTTGTTCTTCCCCATAATGCATAGCCTCCTCGTCCAATCACGATCTCATGCGCCAGACATAATATACCTCACAATTTTTGCAGCACGATAACCGGCTGTTAGCTCTGCGGAACAATATCCATCCGTTAATAGGGAAGCAGCCGGCGTACCAGTCATTTTATTCTTCTTCTTGGCTTCTTTCTTGCCGCGCAACAGCTGAGGAGTTTTCCAGCTGCAGCTAACGTGAACAATAATGTCGGTCTCGTTAACACCAAATATCAAGCTGCGTGATTCTCGTATCAGATGGAATGACGTCTGATAGTTACCAAGAGCTGCGGCCACTTCCATCTCTGAAGCACGACAACAGCCCCGGTATTCGCGGTCTCGCTTCAAGCCAGCACGCAATATCATCCCTGAGATTTTCGCAAATCTTATTCGGTTCGCTTCCAGCCTGAGTATTTCAGTAAGCATGTAGAAGTTCCGGAGACTGCGTTGAAACCCAATGTGCAGGTTGGTAATTTGCTTTGCCACATGAAGGCATGACTGCTAATAGAAAAATCTGGCGAATGTGCAACCAGTGAGCCTCAACGGTGATCAGTGGACGCTTACTCAGCCTGGATGCCAGCGTACTTTTATACGCCTTCAGAACACCTGGTTTCGCCAGTTGGCTGGTGTCTATGCGCGCACAGCATCGTTGCGCACGTCTGCTGAAACACATTTGAAGGTCAGCACACACGAGAGCGTGGAGTCTAAGATGGTGCTCCAAATCGAACGACAGTTTTAGTCGCAGCCTCTTCAGCGGTAACTGATCGCGATGTGATTGATTTGTGTCCATGGATGTTCCGAGACTGGTGGACGTCATGACACTCTTCTGAGGGTGTTGTGTCAAAAGTTAGTGCTTGTGTGAAAGAGACGAGCATTTTCACGTAGCTGTAGCAACCACTCACCATTATCATTTCCTGCATTGCAGTAGGCAAGCAATATATATTTTGATGATCAGCTCACATCAACTCCGGAATATAGTCTAACCAACAAGGTGTCTGCATTAGAATGTAGCCAACTGCAGACATGGGGCCCTTATAGAAACTGCATGTATTTCGTCCATTTATTAACGTCATGTATAAGAACTGAAAGTTCCGTCGATTTCGGACTGCCGGCTTGACCGAAATTTCCAGGTAGTGTTTCATTCATCTGTAATATTTGCCCTTACTTTATTATTCACCATGATGTAATCATGGCCTGACGGCCAGAATATGGTGACCGTTCTATGGTGAAACCCCCTAACTTATATTTATGCACGTAAAATAAAGCATATATTTGCTTTTCGTACTCCACTGTATACTCGGAGACCTTGATTGTGAACCAAATAGACCATCTACACGGGTCCGTGTTGAAGCAATATGCAAGATGCTTATGAGTCACATATGCAGCAATGTAACTTACCTACTATCTAGTTTTGAGTAGTGTATCAAATCCTACATGTGGTCAGGCAAATCGGACGATTTGCTACCCTTAACTATGAAATGATTAATTCGCTTTGCATTGTTATTCTTTAGTTCACAACCTTCCGTTTATTGTTGGACTTCCTTGCATGTACTACACTTAATTGGACATACTGTTGCAATAGTATCCGCTGAACTTTCGCTATATGGATTTGCGATTTTTCAAATATGCTCCATTTTAATTTTAATCATTCATCGAAAACCACGATTAGTTCAGTGGAATTTTCTCCTCACTGTGCTCGATTTCACAGCTTTGACTGTGCAAGTAGATAGGTATATCGAAACAATGTAAAGGGTTTTTATTGGAGTAGCACACATTCCAGTTGCTTAGCACTGCCTTTCCTCTGCTGGGACTGATTAGCGCTGCAATCGTATACTGCTGGCCATACTACGGATATTGATAGCACCTTGACTTCAATTAGTTTAATACCGCCTGCTCTCTCTTGCTTATGGGTTAACGGTTATTTTCCCCGATCAGTATTAGTAATACACAATGCAGAGCACACGTGTGGGCCCAATGTTAGTCACCAGAACTCCGATGTAGACCTGTTACTCCTATTTTCATAATTCATGTGTTGCAGCTCTTCATGACCAATACTGGGGTGTTGCAACATTCTTAACATTTCAAGTGAATCACTTGCCGCGTTTTATAACTCATTCTTTTGTCCCATTCGAAAAAAGATGTTTCGCTGGTGGTAGCGATTAGTTCATTTCACTTGAAATTTGCATCGTATACATACTGGATCACGGAATATTGAGATGATATGATTATCTTCTTGGAATTTGGTAAACCATATCGTTTAGTCAATCATACTCCATATAGGAATAATGGCCAAACCCACATAGGGTCACTGTGGAAATTTACATGAGTTTATGGTCATCTCTGGAAGCTACCAACGGGAAAGAGAGAAAGACCGTGCGTGTGATGTAACTTTGCCTTAGTGGTTTTCCTACCAAACTTCTCATTTCAACTCAACCTAAAATATTACTTCTACAAATGTCATAGTGATTACCCGCGCTTTCACAATCCGACGTAGTTCGGCCGATCTGTGCAATGCATCCGCAACAAACATATGCGGCAGTACTATCCAAACCAATCGGGGACCACTCAGCCCTGTGTTCACACGCGTGATGACGATGCTCTCCGCTTCTTGTCATACACCCCAATGGCTAGTCGCATAAACTTTTCAGGCTACAGTCAGGTTCTAGTAAGTATGAGATATTTACCAGTCGTGACAATTCGAATGAAGTAAAGATGCACCGAGATAATCTGATGAAATTGTAAGGATCAGAATAGAGGACGAAATGAAAGAGAGCTAGATCATTTGAGGATCAAGCCTTTCCGCCTTCGAGCAATTGAGTTAGAAATTCTAAGTTGCCAATCGAATTGCTTAATACATCATCAGCTGTTGCACATTAAATTTAAGACCTTCGTTTTATCAGTGGATCTCACCTCTATAGTTCGGGCACAGTAAAGGACAAGTTGGTAGATGATCGCGACCAGTGGAAAACCATCTGCGATGCCATTGCTATTCGGGTTGACCCAACTGGGCTACGACGTGTAGCGTGTCACCCGAATTCAGTGCACTACGGCGAATCTCGATTTCTTCGAGTAACATTGAATTCAACTGAGGAGAGAGAGACAGTCCTACACTCAGCTGTTCATCTTCGCTACTCCTCGAGCGGGGTTCGCATACTACTTGATATTCCTTGGAAATGACTACCAAAGGTAAATGAAAATTTTAGCGTCCCTTCTAAGAACGAAAGCAAAAAACCGTCTTTGTTCATAGTGTTCTTGAAATACTTGGCTCTCCTAAGCAGGAAATGCAATCCGTGACCGAGAGCAGTGTTGCTACAACCGCGAACCACTCTTTCTGGACCACGTTATCGCTAAGTCACTAAGGGGAATTTCTTCATCTCCAACCTATGAGAGCTGCGGTCCACAAATATAGAAATTCTTGATACCCATCGTTGGAATGACAAAAATCCTATTGGATATCTGGTTAAAACATGGCTTCAGGTAGCCTACCGAGATTATGCTAAAGATAACAGGTTCACGGCCACTAGTTTTCAGCAATTCATTTTAAAATGCAACCTCAACAAAATATTTGCCTCCACAATCACGCAGAATTGTAGACAACATGGCGTTAGCGACACCTGAAGGAACAGGGAGACACACGAGCGAACGTCTGGATCTGGGATGCTCCATGCTACCATGCAACCTGCCTGAAATTCAAGTACTAATGATCTACGCAAAAGCGATTAGCGACCAACCGAGGACCGTTCGGCCTAAAACTAAACACGAATTTGTTGTCCACCCACACAATTCTAACATCGAAAATACCATCATGTTTTTATACTAACGCCCAAGGTCTTCCTAGAAAGTTATCCGAAAGTAAAGAACGTCAGGCGTCACAATCGCTAGATCACAATATGGTTACGAAGACCTGGTTAAATCTTGAGATGGCAGATTCTAAAGTCAATTTACCAGGTGTCACTTCCTCCGAATGAGAGAGCTGGAAGAGATGGTAGCGTAATTCTGTATTACAAGGCTAACCTCCGAGGTGAATTATTTATCACTCAGAGATTCGTGCCCTAGATTCGCTTTGTGTCCTGGCATGATTGCGGAACAAGGAGAAATGTCTTATAGCTGTGATTTATCGTCCACCAAGCTGTACTTGTGTAATGGACTCCAAGCTAAACCACGTTTTTCAGGTTTCATTTAGCAAGACTTACTGTCACCTTCTCATTGCAGGTGACTTTAATGTGCGCGGTCTGGAGATAGCGGCTACCCAGAGTATGCAGTTCAAAGCGTGTTTACAATAGGTAATTTCCAGCCACCTTCTTTATAACCACGTGAATTTTTCACCAGATTTCGAACTACTGACAAGCCGTCAATACTTGATCTTATGCTCACCAACGAAGAACGCATGAACGACGGAATAATTACAAGCACACCACTGGGTCGCAGTGACCATGTGACTCTACTGTTTAACTATGTATGTTATGCGGAATATCCTGAAGAAGAGGATGATAAAGTATATACGGTCACGCACTACAACGTGTTATCCGCGCTTGTTAAGAGGTATCTTGGTCTTCTTAACAGATAGCCCCCAGAAATCGACTGGGACACATTCACAAGGACATTCACCACACTGGTAACGCACGCGTCTGAGCAGAAATCCTTCCATCGTCAAAAAAGAAGGAAGTCGTTTCTGAGGAGCAGAACAGGCAAATGCTTGTCCTTGAGAGACTTCGAATGGAGAGCTCATAAGGACTCCCGGAATTCCGAAACCTGTATGGTCTATGTGACACAGCGCAATTCCTGTGTGAGTTTGATCGGCGAGGACAAGCTGACGCATCAGCAGGAGTTAATGGAGAGATTCTGCAAGAACCGCAAACTCTTATCTAGGCATGTTAATGGCCTTCGTAACGTGCAGCGCGGAATTCCAGCACGCAGCACGACTGACGGATGCACGCGACCAGCAACGGAAGCAGCCGGTCTCTTACGGTTCCATTACTATAAAACGTTCCAGATTGTGACGGGTCCAACGGTGATCGCCGGTTCTATTGTCACATCATAGGCTTTATTCAATATTACTACAGTAACTGTCTCAAAGAAACTGCTGTCCCTGCGTATCCATTGCTCTTCTGCTGTAGATAACATTCGACCGAAGCCTTTACAGGCAGCATCCAGTCATCTGGCAGAACATCTACTTATATTCTCTCAGCGCTGTATGAAGGTCAACCATATACCAAGATTATGGAAGAGTGGAGTCATCACACTAATTTTTAAGGGAGGTAGTCGCACTGATCCAATTAATTACCGTCCAACAACGCTACTGTCTGTACTTTCCAAGCTTAGGTAGTCTAGCATCACTGATGCATTAGTGCCGTATCTGGAAAATCACAAGATGATAGCACCAGAGCAACATGGCTTCCGACAAAAGCGCTCATGCACTACGAACCTGTTAATTGCACGCAACAGCTGGACTGAAGCAGTTGATGGTGGAGCAGGAGTTGATGTCATTTACTTGGACTTCTCAAAAGATTTTGATCGCTTAGACCACCGAATTCTCCTCCATAAACTTCAGCTCTATGGCGTTGGTGACCCACTGCTGCGTTGGATAGGCAATTTCCTGCACGAACGTCGGTTGGAAGTGAGAGTACGAGAATCCCTGTCCGACGCAATTGAGGTGGAGTGCGGCGTACCACAAGACTCGGTGCTCGGGCCCCGTCTATTCTTGATTTTCATAAACGATCTGGTGAGGGAAATTACTTCCGATTTCCTATACTTTGCGGATGATATCAAGTTATGGCGAGCGATCAAAGAACCGAACGACCACGAAAAGCTCCAGCGTGACCTCAACACGATTTCAACCTGGTCAGTTCTGAATACACTGCCGATCACTGTGGAAACATGTAATGGTGATCAATTGCGCCATAGACGTGACTACATGTACAGGCTTGGGGTCTCTTTTATTGCAAACAACTTCACAAGAACGCGACCTGGTGTGCTCATTCAAATTGACTTCAACTCTTCAAGGCACTCATAGCAGCTGCGAAGAGGGCAAAGCACCATGTTGGCTCGCTGCGGAGAGCATTCGGAAGATTCAACCCATCCATCTTCCCCATGCTACACAATTCGTACGTGCGCCCTCACGTTGAATACACCATACAAACTTGGAAACCTTGGTTGAAGCGCTGCTTAGGAATTAATAGAGAAATCCCAACTCAGGGCTACAAAGATAGTCAACGGTCTAAGGAATCTGTTATACCATCAAAGACTGAAGTCACCTGAAGTTTTCATTGGCCGCAACCGAAGGCTGGGCAGCGATCTCATATTAGTGTACTAAATATTGTGTGACCCTAATAAGGTATGCCCGCCACTTGATGAAACTCCGCCAATCCCAAATCCGAATGGACTATCGACCTTCCCTCAACCAAATCCCGAAGTACTGAAGCCAAGTTATATCGATAATCAAGCTCCTTGCATCGGACCACTTAAGATTGCTGACCACACATGTAACTATATTCGGGCCAACAATTTCTTTTTCCTCATTTGTTAATGACTGAAACAAACCACACTGTACACATGATACTGATGACCTTTGACCGTTGTAATCTTTCATCAATGAAGTGCAAACTGATTAGTCTCCGTATGTAGCTTAGGCAGAAATGCCAATATTAAGCTAAATCACTTCGCCTGATGAATGTTTGTGTCAAAAACGAAACGTTGTGCATTACCAGAAATATATTACCCGTCGTCTACCAAGTTTTCTGAATTGATGACTTCTCGATCGGTTCCAAATATGTTCCAAAATATCGAATCCCAGAGGTAATCCTCTGAAATTGCTTGCACAGTTTAACCGCCTGGAATGCTGATGTAATGTTTATTCTCTTCGGCTTTGTCAGTCATGTAACTCTCTCCCACAATTATTTGTTTCCTCTTCGACCTCGGATATTTTCAACAAATGATTGGATCTTGACCTTTTCCCCATCACTTGGTTGCGTAAAGTGTGCAACATTGGCTTTTGTTAAGTATCCCTACAAACGGGATTAGCATGTTATATAAACCAGAGGATGCAGGACAGCATTGTGTATTCTCGTTTTAACTTTTTCTTTTCTCACGGAGTAAAACAACTATAACTGTCCTATTTTGTTTCGTCCTTCGCACGCAATTCCCACTTACACTACTACTATTCAACAGCGTATCTTCTAGATAAATGCTCAAACAGACAACTCACCAATCTTTTGATAAAGCTAGGTTTACCTTCACCAACTTGCGGGACATGTCAAGCAACCGCTTTTTCACCGACATAAATTATTGTTCCTTGTTCAATGTTGTCACCACCAACGCTATCTCATCTGGGACTGACTGAGAGCTTCCTCGATGGAAGAGTCACTTCGACGCCGCACAGCGCCACTGAGTAACGGAGACCAAATGAATGGCCAAATCTACCTCTCTATATTTCTGTGGGTCGAACAATAAACAGTGACATAATAGCGTTATGATACCTCGGTTTACAAGACTCGCTGAATGGTCTGATATTTAACATGTTTACCAATAGAAGAAGGCAGGGCCTGTAATGGTAAAAGTATGACCAACGGTTTTGCGTGTTGATTTCTGACAATATCCTGCAATTTACAAGTGCTGCGTTCCAGACCTTCATGAACAAGTGGGAATTTTCGCAGCGACAATCGAGTCCGGATCGAAGCCACTCTAATACAAAAGCAGAGACAGCGGTCAAAGCAGAAAATATACCGTTGTCGATAGTCAGAGCAACACATGCTATTAGAGATTCGCAAAAGCTATTAATGAACCTCAGTCCAGTTAAGTTAAACTTTGTACAGCAGAAAGACAAGAACCCTAATGTCTGTGTATGCTAAATTCCTTCACCCTGTCTTGCCATCGCATAAGTAACTGCAAAAGAGCTTAAGAAAAAGAATGACAGATCAGAGACGGTAGTACGATCGCGGGACCTAGGCGTTACCGGACCTCTCAGTAAATGATGGATTTTGGATCTAAAAACATACCGGGTGTCAGTATACGATGGAAGAATAGTGTGTTGACCGCGAAGATTGGAGAAAGATCTTTTGAAGTCAGTACCGAAGGGAAGATACTCAGAAGGAACTGATTGCAGCTGCGGTGACACCAGGAACGAGAAGGTGTGCCTGCATCAAAGCACTTGACGCCTTACGAGAGAGGCATAAATGATAACGTGGAGCAGAATAGCGTACATAGCCGTCTGCGAAACCGATGTAGCTAATCCTAAACAAGAAAAGGATATTATAGGATTGTGCAAGCAGGCTGCTAGCTTGCCGCAACCGAACAGAGCAGTTGATTAGACGCCTGCGCATAGTTCATCTAAGGGCTGCTTGGTTTGTCAGAGCGGGTTTGTTAAACTTCTTCAAAGAAGCATCTCATGGGGGCAGAAACGTCGTGAGATATGAAATTGACTTATATATATCGAGGTTCCTACACGCTTGTCAAACTGACATTTTCGTTGAGCTTGTTTTGTCGAATAAACCGTTTATCCCTGAAGGACCGGCTTCTACGAGGGCACCTAAAAAATAAAGTTATTTTTAAACTGCCTACTCCAGTCTTGGGTCGTATTGTGTAATAGAAAATTTGCAGTTATTTAAGGTCATTCTTGATTTACCACAAATTATCGGACAATTTATATTTACCTGTAACTTAGTTTACATTTGAAAGGGCTCACAAGACTGTACCTGAATCTGCGGAAACCCACTAAATTACTTGTCTCTTTAACTATTTGTGGGCCATATGTGAGACGTTTCGAAGCCTGTGCAGGAAATCATAGTAAAAGCCTCAATAACCTGTTACTACACGTACTGGAAAACGCCCTGTCGAAATCGCCTTGCAATTTCAGGTGACCACCCGCCGTATTGACATCATGCCAAATTATCGTGTCTTCAGCAAATATTAAGTAATTCGGCTGGAGTGGACCGCCAAGATTGTTATTGAATACTAGGAATAAACGTGGCCCAAGTACCTATCATAGAGCTGCTACAATGGAAGTCAATTTGGTCGGTAATGGAGCTGCGCATTCCCACATTCAGCTGATGTTGAGTGCGGAAGCTACCTATCCGACCGATCACAGGGTTACCGATTCTATAGCGTCGAAGCGTGGGAAGAAGAATGCTTTGTTCCAAAAGATCGAAAGCTTTGGCGGAGTACAGGAAGTGGATGTCGACTACCACTCTGGCATTAGTTTGCTCGGGCTAGAAGCAAGTTTGCAGTGCAAGACCTGTTTCAATAGAGTAGGTGTTGTTTTGCCATTAGCATTTTGCTGCTCTCATGGTATTTCATGACCAAAGATACGATTATACTTTCCATTAATTTGGATAATACTGGGAAGATAATGATTGGACGGCACTTCGGAGGCCCTGCACGATTAACAATATTGTAAATAGTAGTGACTATCCAATGTTTCCACCCGGAAACATGCGTTTAATCGCGGCAACTTTGAAAAAACCGAGCTAATGGTTCGGTAATTTTCATGGCGGCTGTATTAAATGCCTTTGGCTTGATGATCTCCACGCCAAGTGCGCTGTGCAAGCGCAACTACAGTAGTCTTTCCATTACATTGACCGTCATGTACTATACATGGGTGGGCTATATCGCAGTTAGTTAACAATTCGTGATGGTCGGCTACCGTCCTCCATGGCGCAGTTGCATAAGCTGCGGGCTAGTTGGCACAAGCCACTAGCAGTCATGGGTTCGATCCTCCGTAGAGGACCGAAGGATGCGCACCACTGACGAGCCCCGATAGGGCGAAACGGCCGTCTGGTGTTTTCCGGATGGGTAGTTGACTTATCTGAATTGTCGGCTGACTGCGACGAACACAAATACTCGAAAATCCTTCTACTCATAAGTAAT